>JACBWW010000006.1:42358402-42441416 GCA_020086605.1 Lanius collurio | reverse complement strand
GTTCCCCCAAGCTCCCCGCTGCTGCTCCTCCAGGGTCGCCCCCGGTCCCTGCCCGTGCCCGGCCCCGAGCCGCTCCCCTCCCGGTGCCCCCCCCCCAGCCACCCCCCCCGGCCGCTCCCCCCGCTCCCCCCCTATGCCCCCCTTGTACCTCGTGGGTGTCCCCCCGGTACCCCCCCGCCCGCAGCCCACTCACAGCAGGCAGAGCGCGTAGGCCCCCGCCACGCTCTCGCTGTCCCGCACCAGGAAGCTGCCGTCCCGCCCGGCCCGCGCCAGCTGCTCCTCGGCCGCCGCCCGGCTCAGGTCCCGGTGGTACCAGGGGGGCACCGGCACCGGGGCCGCCCCTCCCGCTCCCCCCGCGCCCGCCATGCTCCGCCGCCGGGGCCGCGCCGCGGGGCCGCGCTCTGAGGGGGAGGGGGGAGCCGGGGGGCGGGCACCGGGGCGGGGAAAGCTGGGGGGGGACGGGGTCCTCCAGGGGACACACGCGGGGGCTTCGGGGGTTGGTGGCAGCGGGGGGCCCCGACCAAGTACCCAGGGGCGCACGGGGAGATCCAGG
Source organism: Lanius collurio (assembly GCA_020086605.1). Lineage (NCBI taxonomy): Eukaryota > Metazoa > Chordata > Aves > Passeriformes > Laniidae > Lanius > Lanius collurio. The sequence continues at coordinate 42,440,863 of JACBWW010000006.1, read as the reverse complement.
GTGGCCACCGGGGGGACGGACGGTCGTGGGAGGGGACCCGCGGGGGTCGAGGGGGGCACCGGAGGGGACCCGCGGGGGATCCTGGAGGAGCAGCAGGACGGAGCTTGGGGGAGCACCCGTGAGGTGACGCGGGAGCATTGGTGGGGTCCCGGGGGGCGCACCGCGAGAGGCACCGGGCCAGATCCGGGGCCATGGTATAGCATGTTCGGAGGGGCATCTGGAGGTCCGATCGAGGGGCAGCGGCACCGAGGGACGGAGAGCACCGGGTAGCGGGCAGCAGCAGTGGGGAGGATGGGGAGCACCGCGGGGGAAGCGCCAGGAAGGAGGGAAAGCATTTGGAGAGACAGAGACACCGGGGGAGCAGCGGGGGTTGGGGGGCACCCAGGGGCGTACCGAAGGGAGAGGCGGGGGCACAGTGATGTGAAGGCACTGGCAGTGTGAGGGTTCCGGGGAGCCAGGCACTGGGCAAGGGGGGGCCGCAGTGGGGCAGGGCTGGGGCCGGGCTGGGGCCAGAGGCTGAAAAAGTGCGAGGCACGACCCGGTTTCGCCACCAAAACTGGGGACTTCTCCATGGCCCAGGAATCGGGATGGTGCCACCCCACAGCTGGGATCATGGAGCATGTGGGGAAAGAAACCCCTAGGGTGGGCTCCAGGCCGGCAAAACTCCCTTGACAGCCATGTTTCCACCTCAGGGTCCCCGCGATGTCCTCCCCCTTTCCCCCATAATTTTCCCAGTCCCACCCGTGCACCAGTGAGGTAATGCCCGGTGTCAGTGACCCCCGGAACCCTGGAGCTGTGTCAGGTGCTGGGACACATTCAGCGATCCCATCCTCCTGGGCCCCAGTGGCAAGCAGCCCTGTGCCCTGCTTTGCCTGGCACAGTGGTTTGGGAGAGGCAGTGCCAGGCAGCCAGGTTGGTCGGTACAAATGAATGGGATGTCTGCTTCATCTCCTCATCAGAAGCAGGATCAGACGATCAGACACCCCCAGGTCCCTCAACCATCCTATTGCCCCCCAACCCCCAGCCCCACAGCATCCCAACACCGAGCAGGGCAGGAACGTTTATTCATGAGCCCCATGCCTGGGGGGGACATAGTTTGGGGACATCCCATGGGGAGGCAGAGAGCAGCTTGGTGACCCCCCTGAGCACCTACTGCCTGCTCCTGCCTGCAGCCCCTCCCGCTCAGAGTGGGGCCAGGAGGGTGAGGGGCAGCAGGGCCAGCAGGATGGAGAGCGGGGAGTTTGGGGGAGCATTGCCATGGGCATAATATTTGGCGACGGCAACATTGGGGTTCTCCTGCGCGGGATCAAACCACATCTGGATGCAGCGACCGCTGCCACGGTGGTGGGATGTGTAGCGGTAGGAGCCAGACCAGATCTGCTCACAGAGTGCAGCCGCAGTGGGGAACACAAACTTGAACTTCTGGCACATGGCACCCTTGGGACACTGGTTGGTGCCTGGGGTGGGGCAGGGAGTGAAGTGGGTGAAAGTCTTTAGGAAAGGGAGGGTGTTGCTCCCCTGCGCATGGGGTGCAGATGGGTCCCCACTGGCATTGCTGGGGAAGACAGAGTTGACCTCAAGGTGGCACAAGGTTTATCACCACATCACCTCACACCCAATGAGGACCCTCACACCCCCTCACCCACCCACATGCACAGGGGATTCCCACTTAGCTGCCACCCCACCCCATGGGGACCCTCACACCCACAGACCCACTCACAGCCACCAGGGGGTGGACACAACCCCCCCTGCAGCAAGATGGAGGGTAACTGGAGACCCACCGGAGGTTCAAGGCATGATGGGGGGGTGCCTTGAAACCCCCACTCACCTGTAGTCCAGTTCCAGCCCTTGTGCCAGTTGACCTTGCAGGTGACAGCATCCTGGCAATCCTCCCACCACTGCTCACAGTCCTCCTGGCATAGTGGCACATCCCGGATCCGCTCCTTCCGCCAGCTGTTGTCTGCCTGCAGGGCCCCCAGTTTCCCTCAGTTCATCCCAGGGATCCTGATAGGTGAGTGAGTGGGGGTCTGCACCTACCTGGTCAATCCATGGCCCCAGGTTGGGGGAACACTCATAGAGACACGTGTCCTGGATGAAGTGGCGCTTGCACTTCTCTGGCATGGCCCCACAGTGGTCCCAGTTGAATTTGTACAGGTAGGACTGGTCTTGGTGGGCTTCCACACTGGTGTTGGCAGTGCAGCAGGCATTGTCCTTCCAGAGGACACACTGCACCAGGGCAGCGAGGGCTCAGCTGGGACCCATTAGGACCCACCAGGGCTCAGCTGGGACCTGCTGTAGGTCTGGGGAAAGCACCAGTGCCCACAGGTGGGTGACACTGGGTAATGGAATTCATGTTGGGGCACAGAGCCCCCCAGCCACCATCCTGGTGACCCCACAGCGAGTGACACCAGTGGGTGCTGGCACAGTGGGTGAGGACCATACCTGCCCATAGAGCTGCCCCTCAGGGCCAGGCTCCGTTTTATGGTGCTTGGCATCCATGCAGACGTTGAGCAGCGAGTCCTGCGCCACTGCCACAGCTGTGGTGGCAGCTGGCCAGGCCACCAGCACCAGCAGAGCTAACACCACTGCCATGGCTCTGCCAGGGCAACAGCAGGTCAGGACGGCAGCACTGAGAGACGCGGTGACAGCAGGGACAAAGTCCCCCATTGCCCATGTGGGAGTGCAGCAGCACAGGTCACTGCCCAGGACCACCAACAGTGGGGTCAGGAATCTTACCTGGGGGGTGCCAGGGGTCAGGGCTCTTACCTGGGGGGAAGCTGGGTTCCAGGTGCTATGGGTTGAACGTAGCTCATTTCAATCATTTCAAAGGTCGTGGCGCAGCACAACCCTTGGCCACTGATCACGAGACGTGGGAACGCGATGGATTGGGCAGCACTGAGGGCACGGAGGGGATAGCACACCCCGCCCTGGCACCCTGCTGTCTCATGGATTGACACTCCTGCCCATCCTGCCCCCCCCAGCCCTGCATGCAGCTGGGATTTGTCCTCCTGGCGCCAGGCTGGGGCCAGCACCAGCCAAAATCCACCTGTGGCTGTTTTTCCTCCCCTCCCGTGGGAGGTGGCCTGATTCCCTGACACCAGCACAAGGGGCAGGACCTGCCCCCCAACACCGCAGGATGCCTGTGAGTGACCTAAGGAGTAAGAGGTGTTTTTGGAGGGGAGAGGTACCCCTGTGGGGTCACAGATGGCCACAGGGTAAAGGCAAATACCCCTCACTAAATTGCAGATACTCCACGGGATCACAGATGCCCCATGAGAGGGGAGCACATACCCTGAGGGAAGGCAGTGTGGCTTGGGAGGGACCGAAACCCTCCAGTGTCCGACATGCCTTGGGGCAAGGGGGAAGATACCCTGGAAGGGGCAGATAGCTCCAAGGTCCCACATGATGAGGGGGCCAGACATGCCCCGGGGGTCACAGATGCCCTGAAGAGGGGGGAAGATATCTCCTCACAGGTGACAGATACCCCCACCCATGGACGACAGTTGCCCCCAAAGGACCAGATACCCCATGAGGATCACAGATAACTCCCCACCGGGATCACTGGTACCCGTGGGGGTCAAATACCCACCATTAGTCACAGATACCCCAAGGGGGACACAGGTATTCCGTGGGGTCACAAATACCTCCTCACTGGGGTCCCAGATAACTGCGGGGGGGGGGCTCACGTTGCCCGGACCGTCGGACACACAGGGGACCCAGCCCATTGCCTGTCAATCAGGGGTCGCCCCGCCCCCGGACGGCGCCCAGGCCACGCCCCGCTCATTCTTCCCCTCGTGGGCCTGGCCCCGCCAGACACCACCTCCCTCCGCGCATGCTCCATGCGCTGTAACTGATTCCGGGTCGGACTCCACTTCCGGTTCGGTGGCCGGCGCCGGCCTGGCGCTGCTCCCGCTATGTCCACGCTCTTCCCCTCACTCCTGCCCCGCCTCACCGAGTCCCTCTGGTTCAACCTCGACCGACCATGCGTTGACGAGACCGAGCTGCAGCAGCAAGAGCAGCAGCACCAGGCCTGGGTGGGCACCGGGGCGGGGGGAGATGTGGGGCCGTGGGGTCGAGTGTCAGGAGGACGGGAACGGGTTCGGGGCTGGGGAAGTGGCCCTTCTTCCTTCAGCGGGCACGGCCGCGGTGCTTGTTGCAGCCCCGAGGCAGTGCCCGGGGTGGGGTTTCGCGGGCTTCCCGGGGCCCCTCCGGTGCGGCGCTGCCCCCGCTTGTTCATCGGCTGTGCCCGTTTTTCAGCGTCCGTTGCCGGCTCGGGCACCGCTGGTTTCGTGTCTGTGATCCATGTGTGCCACACTGGCTCGGTGCGGACTGTTCCCGGTGCTCCCCGTTTACTATTTGGCGGTTAATTAACAAGCTGCTGCTGAACTGAGGCTCCTGTACCAGCTCCCAATTAATTAATTAACTAATCTCCCGAGGGAATCGAGGAGCGATTTCTGATCCTGGTAACTGACAAGTGTTTGCGCTGTGAGCCTAGTTTGGTGCTGCAGTGCCCCTGAGCTGGGGGGAGGACATCTATTTGATTAAAGTTTTTAAAAAACCCTCAGTAATTAAGTTTTTATAGTTAAATAAAAAAAATTTAAATCAATTAAACCCCCAGCGCTTGGAAGAGGTTCCAAGTCCCTCTGGGTGGGAGGTGCTGACGTATTTTAATTGAGCTTTAATTGTCTGCTGTGGTTGTGTTTGTCTGGCTGATGAGGTGCCTTAAATTTGGTTCTTTTTTGATAAAGAAATACATAAGCTTTGTGCTTGAACTCCTCACATCACACATGGGGACACTTTGAACCCTGTCAGCCCCAGAGCATCATTGGGACCACCTTGCCTGGTGCCAGGGTGTTCAGGCAGATGTCTGTAGCTGCTCTTCCCTGCCTGGCTGGGGGATGCCAGGGAGACAGCAGGACTCTGCGAGCAGCTGCCAGCTGGAAATAGGCATGGTCAGGAAGCAACACAAGCCAGCAGCTGAGATGGAAGGGCCTGTTAGCCAGGGTATCATGGAGCTGTCAGGGTGCTCACCCACCTCTCTCCCCCAGCTCCAGAGCATCGCTGAGAAGGACAACAACTTGGTGCCCATAGGAAAGCCAGCGTCCGAGGTAGGTGTGTGGGCTGAGAAGTGGGGGGGGTTGCCATGGGGCTTAGGCAGATGGGATGCTGGAGCTGTTGTGTCCACAGCACTATGATGAGGAGGAGGAGGAGGATGATGAAGATGATGAAGACAGTGAAGAGGACTCAGAAGATGATGAAGACATGCAGGATATGGACGAGATGAATGATTATAATGAGTCTCCTGATGATGGGGAGATCAATGAGGTAAATAGACCCCAAAGTAGGGGATGTGCAGTGTGGGGGACCCTGAGTGTGAGCTCTGAGGGCTGTCTTTTCTCCTTCACTCCCTCTATTGGGTTCTCACTCTGGTGGGGGATCTCAAACCTCTTTCTTTTCCAGGTGGACATGGAGGGGACAGAGCAGGATCAGGACCAGTGGATGATTTGATTCTGCCACAACCACACCAAACTGGAGGCTGGGGGAGAGCCTTTGCCCACCATGGCTCTGGGGGACAGTTCAGTGAAGCTCCTTCTGCCATGGATGCTGTATGGGATGGAGGGCTCAGAGAGAAGCCCCCCAGGGGACCCAGAGGGGAGATTGCCACCTGGCATATTGGAGCTGACACATCTTTTCTAATAAACTCAGTTTTCAAGAAAACAGCCCCAAATCTGTATGAGGCCACCAGGGCAGGCAGGGGGTGCCACCCAGGCAAGTGCAGGGCTGCTCCCCACCATCTGCTGGGGTGACTGGCAGACCTCCCTGTGCAGTGCAGGCAGGAGCACTGTGGAGAATGAGCCACCTTGTTACCACCCACTGCACCCCACCACAGACCACAGCAGCCACCGTGTTTCCTCTAGAGCCCATGTTGAGGCTGAGGCAGGGGGTTGGGACCTGGTACTCCTGCGGTAACCATGGCCACCACGAGGCAGGAGCTCGCCGCCTGCTCAGCAGGTACCTGTGTAGCGGAGCTCAGCAATACCATCAGGAATGGCGCGGAAGTACTCCAGGCTGGCGCGGTGCACCTTGCAGTGGTATTTGCCGCAGGTCTTGGCGTACTGCAGGAAGTGGGGTGCCCCAGGAAAGAGGACATTATCGGCCAGGATGGTGGCCCCCTCAGCCAGCAGCTGGTGGCTCTCCAGCAGCCGTAGGTCTCTCAAGTAGCAGCGTTTCCAGTGATCCATGAAGACCAAGTCGGCTTTCATCAAGCCGTGCTTCTCCCGCAGGTGGGGTATCACCTCCTCCGAGGGGCCCACGATCAGCTCCACCTGTGCTGCAGCACCCTCAGTCACTGAGGCAGCATGCCAGGGTGCCCACCCACCACCCTGCTTCACAGGGTGGTGACAGCTCCACATGGGACAGGACCTTTTTCTTTGCACATACCCTCCCCAGTAGGTGCTGCATTCCCTGCCACAGCAGCAGAGAACCCCCACCCATCTCCCTGTTTTCAGGTGCAGACCTGGGCTTTCTCCCAGTGCCTAGTTGCTCACCGTCTGCTCGCTGAAGCCGGCCAGGCGGATGACCTTCTCGGCCACGGCAGCGTGTCGGGGGTCCCCCTCGATGGTGTAGAGGCGGGCACCTGGGGGCAGCCCCTGTGCCAGCAGCACGGTGCCATAGCCACAGTACGTGCCCAGCTCCAGCACCCGCAGCGGTGCCCGCTCCAACAGCACCCGCTCCACGATCCGCCCTGATGTGGAATGTACCTCTCAGCACCCACAAACCTGTGCCACCCCAGCCCTGGGCAGGGCAGAGGTGCCAAGCCAGTTTCCAAGTGTCCAGAGGGATGGAGGAGAGCCATGCCAAAAATGCCACAGCCAGGTCGATGATGCCATAGCCATACCAACAGAGCCATGGCTGTGCTGGCTGTGCAATGGCCATGTCAATGGTGCCACAATCATGCCAATGATACTATGGCTACATCAACAATGCTGCTGCCATGTCAATGGTGCCATGACCACATTGACCCTGTCATGGCGATGTCAGTGGTGTCATGACCATGGCAGTGGTGCCATGGCTGTGCCAGTGGTGCTGTGGCCATGCTGGCAGTGCCATAGCCATGTCATTGGTGCCATGGCCATACTAATAGTGCCATGGTCATGCCCAGTGTCATGCCCAGTATGGTGTGGGCAAGCAAAAGTGGCACTTACCTTTGTCAGGTCCCACACAGCTGAGGTGCTCACAGTGGTAGCACCACTGATCAAAGGTCTGGAGGATGTGGTGGGGGTCCCCAGGGATGGCATGGGCCAGTAGGTACTGGAAGGCACGCTGCTCCCGCGAGGTGCCAGTGAGCCGGTCCTGCAGCCAGGCCACCAGCACTGCCCGGTAAAGCAGCATCAAGTAGTGCCGGTACCGGATCAGCAGAGTCACAATGAAGGGGAGGAAGGCCAGGGCAATCGCCGGAGACACCATCACGAGTCGGTGACGCTGTGATTTCAGCACAGTTGCTGAGTTGATTTTGTTAGTTTCTTATCTTGGGAGTTCTGCCAACTGGGAAGTTCTGCGCCCTTTGTGTCCACTATCAGCAGCATAACCTCAGGCCCAGGCTTTGAAAATCTCCCCAGTGCAGAGACTTTTGAAGCATGTGAGCCCTAAAACATAATGAGGCAAATCTATCCCATCACAGGGGATGCTGTGGTGGGACAGCCTCCCAGGGTGCCAGCCTCACAGCTCCCACTCATGCCTCCAGTTGGCTGTGCTGTGCACCCCCTGGAAGTACCTCTCCATGGGCTCCAGTGCTGCTGCACCTGCAGGGAGATCCTAGGGGATGCTGTGGGGGTCCCTGTGCCAGGGCTGGGGAGTGCTGAGGACCCATCTGCTGGGGTCCTGATATTGGGGTTGGCAGGGCTGGCATCTCAGGGGATTGGGCTGCTCTGAGGGGCACCTTACAGCACAACCCCTTGCACCCGCCTTGGTCCATCTTTTCTGCTCCCACCCCCCATATTCTGCACCTCACACCCTGAGCTGTTGGGGGTCCCCAGCTACAGCAACAGGATAGGGCAATGGGAGTGGCACCTACCTGTCCCCACACTCCAGGCAGACAGTGTCAGGCAGTCTTGCGTGGAGCCCTGCTGCCACTCAATTATTGATGGCGTCACCTCAGCTGCAGCTGCTATCTGGTTACCAGCTCTGTGGAGCTGCCAATGGAGACAGGGCCAGGCTGGGGCAGGGAGGTGGTCCTGGGCTGCAGAAAGAGGCCTGGGGCTGGGGTGCTGATACTGGAGCCTGGGGTACCAGTACTACTGGTATGTAGTACTACGAGCTGTGGTCCTGGTACTGGAGCTGGAGTCCTGTCACTGTGCACTGAGAACACTGGGTACTGGAAACACTGGGCAACAGGAGCACAGGAGCCAGGAGCACTGGGCACCAGGAGGACTGTGAGCCAGAATCAGTGGACTTTGGGGACACTGTGGGCCCTGCGACCATGGGGATGTTAGGAGCACTTGGGGTATGGAGAGTTGGGGCACTGGGATCTGTTGTAGTTTAGGAATGGTATTTCCCTATTCAGTGCCCCCACTGAGACCCTCCAAACCATGCCCACTCTCTCTCTCCCCCACTTTCCTCTCCCTCTTCCCACAGCAGCAGGATGGAGAGGAGAATTGGAGACACAAAAGGTAAAGATCTCAGGTTGAGATAAGAGCAACTTACTGGATATAAGAAAACTAACAGTAACAGCAACAATACTAATGACAGAGGGTACAAGAAAAGAAACGAGGACCTCCTTCCTGACAACAGACAATGGCTCCTCCTGCCAATTTACTTGACAATGAGTTGGTGTACCACAATGGTGTGCTCTGTACAAACTTGTGCCACAAGGATTGTGTACACTGCACATCTGGGCCTTCAGGGGACTGCTCATTATTTGAATCCCTACAGTAGATGAGTAGTACCTCCAGCACAGTTCATTCTCTCCAAGATACTGGGTACCTTGCTTCATAGTGTTCCACTTGTCTCAGTGCACTACTCGATCATCCTTGAGAAAAATGCCTTTCCCTCATGTTTGACAGGAGTCACCTCCAGAGCCTGAGAGTTTCTATCCTCTTCCCAATCCCTTTGTCAATGTTCACATCCCAGGGCAAGGATCCCAGCTGCTTGGCTTCACTACCATCCAACTCCATATCGAGGGCTGGGATATCCCAGCACTGGAGCAGCCAGGTTACCAGGGGCTCACCAAACTGGAGGCTGAAACCTTTTCACACATCTTACAGCTCACCCAGGACATGGATTAGGTGATTTTCTCTGTCCCTGCCTCCTCCTCCTGTGCTGAGGGCCCTGCTTTGGCATTGCTCACTAACTGAACTGATCTTGTCTTGGATGCCTTCTTCTGTACAGGGGTGACTGCTTCCAGCACAGGTTGTTCCCCTGGTTCAGCTGCAGGTGGTATGGCCATGGTGCCTGTTGCTCTGTTTCCTCCTCTTCTCCCAGGGTGCTCTCTACTGACCACCAGTGTCCAATAAACACTAGCCAGGGCCCAACACACTGCAGTAAGCTGCTCATCTCTGGAATTGCCATAGCATACTCCTTGCAAATATTCTGTCACTTTATCAGGGTCCTGGAGTTGTTCACTCTCAAACCACTGGAGCAGAGAATTTCTCAAATAATTGGCCGATTTTCTTGCACATTCCGTGCCACTCAAGACTATTCCCCCTCAGGACAGGGCTCTGAAAGGCCGCCTTGGAAATCTCTGTTCTGCCTCCAAACTCTGACTCTAAACACTGTGGAGTGCACTGAGACACAGCAGACATAGCAACAAGAACATGCTTTCCTTAACATCCAAAGGGAATTCAGAATTCTCAAAAGCTGTTGTAACAGGCCCCAAGGAGGAAAAGGGGGGGGAAAAGTTATCCTTCCCCCGTTCCCCCCACGACTGGGTTTGAGTATCAATGGACTCCCAAAGGTAGTGCTGCAGTAAGGGCAGCAGGAGAGCAGCACTGAATACACATCCCAAAGTACCCTCATTGCCCTTGGTGTTATCATGTCATAAACTCATATCATCCCCACAGTACAGCAACAGAGAAATGCCAATCCTCATCCCTGCTCTGTACAAGGTCATCCCAAGGAGCACACACAGGAATATATCCAGGGTTAGGTACTGTACCCACGTGAACGGACCAAGCAACACTGTCACCAGTGGCTCTGGACCTAATACAGCAAATGCTGAGATCAAGTTTGTTTCCATCTTACTCTGGGCAGATCTATTGTTATCTCAACCCTTAGTGCCTGACACTGGGCAACAAATAAGGACAGTCATGGTTTCACCCCAGCCAGCAACCAAGCCCAACACATTCACTTGCTTACTCTCCCATCAGCAAGATCAGAGAGAGAATGGGAAGAATAAAGCTGGAAAACTCGTGGGTTGAGATTAAGACAGATCAATAGGGAAAGCAAAGACCATGCACATGAGCAAAGCAAAACAAGGAATTAAGTCACCACTTCGCATGGGCCGGCAGGTGTTCAGCTATTCCAGGAGAGCAGGGCCCCATCACATGTAACAGTTACTTGGGAAGACAAACACCATCACTCCAGAACACTGGAACTCTCAGAACAGTGGAACACTGGGAACACTGGAAGCTCTCAGAACACTGAGGCACTGGGACTACTGGGAGCACTGGGGAAACTCAGAACATGAGAATACTGAGAACAGTGGAGACACTGGGAACACTAGGAACATGGGAGCGCTGGGAGCACTGGAGGACTAGGAACACTGGAGACATTGGGAGCACTGGGAGGACTGTGGAATGGGGAACTTGAGGGCACCAGGTACATAGGGACACTCTGAGCACTGGAGACACTGGAAGCACTGGGAGCACCGGTAACATGGGGAGTGTTGGGGGCACTGTGAACCTGGGGGCACTGAGCACGCAGAGCCCTGGGAACTCGGTGTCTGAGCACAGGAGCGCACCCGGAGCACAAGGGGAGCACGGGAGGAAAGGGCGGAACACTGGGAGCACACACGTGACCACGCGCGCAAGGCCGCGTGACGTAGCCCACGTGCGAGCACCGCCCCATCCCACGTGACAGCACCGCGCGCGCCCCCGGCGGCGGGCGCGGCCCTGTGCGCGCGCGCGTGTGGTCCCCACCGCTCACGTGACCTCAGTGACTCGCCGCTCACGTGACAGCGCGGCGGGGCCGCGCCGGAGCCGGGGCCGCGCTCGCCATGGGCTGCTGCTACAGCAGCGAGGCCGAGGCCTCCGACCAGGTGGGCCTGGCGCCGGGGGGACGTGCGGCCCGCGGCGGGGGCGCCGCCGGGAGGGACGCTCAGCCCCACTCCCGTCTCCCCCGGGGCTACCCATTCGCGAGGGGGGGCAGGCGGTGCGCGTCCCCGGCGGGGCCCGGCCCTTCCCCGCTCCCGGGGCAGCCTCTGGGCGCCGCTCCCGCCTGTGGCCGCCTTCGTGTCACTCGTTCCTCGCGTGTCTCGTGCCGCCTCGTGTCGCCTCGTATGTCCCCCTGGTGCCGCGTGGGGGCTGGGGGCTCGGGCTCGGGGGTCGTGCCAGACCCTTTCCCCGTCCCGCTGCAGGTGTGAGTCCAAGGCCTCAAGCGGCACCGGCGGGAGCAGCGCCAGCTCTTCCTTCTTGGGACAGCCTGACTGCCGCGCAGCTCATACGCCGTGGCAGGGCTGGGGCTGTCACCTGTCCCGCGAAACTTAATCCACGGGCGCGGTGAGGGCTCGGCTGTGACATCCCGTCCCAGGGGAGCTCAGCCGGCTCCCACCCGTGTCGTGAGAAAGGAAGGAGAAGGGCCTGGCCTAGAGTATCGCAGCAGCATTTCCCATCAGGAGGAAGGGGAGAGGAAGCTTCTGGCTGGGGAGGAGCTGGAGGTGCCACCGACGGTATATGTGGAGGTGCACTCCTAGCCCACCATGGGTCACAGGCTGAGTGTCCTCTTAGGACAAGATAGACATGGAAGGTCTTGAGCATGTCCAGAGAAGGGAACGGAGCTGGAGAAGGGGCTGGAGCACAGGAAGTGGCTGAGGGAGCTGGGAGCCTCAACCTGGAGAAGAGGAGGCTCGGGGATGACCTTCTTACTCTTCACAACTCCTTGATAGGAGGGTGCAGCCAGGTGGGGGTCTGGTTCTGCTCCTAGGGAAGAAACAACAGGACATAAGGAAAGTGCCTCAGGTTGTGCCATGGATGGTTTAGGTCAGATATTCAGGAAAATTTCCCTAAAAGTGTTGTACAGCCCTGGCACAGGCTGCCCAGAGCAGCAGTTGGAGTCCCCATCTGTGGAGGAATTTAAAAGCAGTGTAGACTTGGCGCCCGGAGACATGGTTTGGTGGTGGGCTTAACAGTGCTGGGAGAATGGTTGGGCTCAGAGGGCTTTTCCAATTTTACTGATTCTATGATCCTGTTCTCTTGGGTGTTTGTGCCCATGATCTCCCTACTGGGCTCTTCTCACAGCCCCTGCAGCACCATTCAGAAAAGTCAGAGGATTAAGGGCTGAGCTGCAGCTCTGCACCTCCTGGAGTGAGTGAGGACACATGCCCTGTGACTCTGGGAACCCCTCACCCCATGCTGTCCCTAGGCTGTGGCAGGTGGGGTTCACCGGGCTCAGGTGAGCCCCCTGCTGTTGCAGGGTGAGGGTCTCTGTGGTGCCAGTCAGGGGTGAGACCACAGTTGGTGCTCATTAGCTGCACAGTTTTCATGCAGGTAGATGCTGGCTGCAGACTGCTGCCTGCAGGGTTGGCCACTCCAAATGTGCTGCCCAATTTCAGCCACACTTGCTTGTCCTTGTGGTTGGAGGGACTTCAGCTGGGAAAAAGCAAAAGAATTGGGTAAAGAGGTGCCTGGCCATTGCCCCAGCAGCGCTGAGGCTGTGCTGGGTTACAGTGGGATGCCCAGGGAGCCCTCCTCGCAGGTGGAGGGTGAGACTTGCCTCATTCCTTGGGGTTAATGATGCTGATGTGGGGAAGCCAGGGCTGATTTTCCTCTTGTCTTTCACTTAGGAGGAAGAGACAAAGCGGCTGCTGGAGCCAGCAGCCAGCCCACCCAACAAGGTGCTGAATGGAGCAGAGCAGAGCTACCACAACCTCCCATCGGCACGCACTGATGAGCAGGCCATGCTGTCCTCCATCCTCGCCAAAACAGCCATGTAAGCCTCAGGCTATGCCTATGGGGCAGGCAGCATGCCCTCAGGGACCAGCGGTGACCCTGGATGTGGCATGCAGCTGGGGGGCTGTGTGGCTGTGGGCCCCGGTGATCAGCCATATGTGCTGAGGGCAAGGGAGGAGCTGTGGCAGACCCCCCCATGTCCCTCTGCCCTCAGACAGCCCCTTTCCTCAGCTTTGAGCCGAATGGGGACACAGAGACAAGACCCCAGATGTGAGGTGACCCCTCAGCTACTGGGCTGGAAATAGGGGCAGGGTTTGGATAAGAAAGTGAGTCCATGGGGATGTGGAGAGGGTGACTGGGGGGGCAGCAGCACTGTATCCCCTTCCAAGGAGGCTTTTCCTCAAATGCATAATGGCAATGTGGGAAGAGGACTGTGTATAGCCTGGCTGAGAGGGCTTTGGGATGCTCGTAGGCCCCTCTGCTCCTTGCCTGGCATTGGGGAGCTGTTTGACACTGGTGTGTGTCCAACATGTAGGGCCACAGCAGCTCTGAGTGCTACTTTGCTGTGGGGTGCACACAGCAAAGTAGGGGCAGCGGCAGGGTCCTGGGCAAAAGCCCGGTTCTTCTGTGAGCCCAGGGCCCAGTACCAGGGCTCTCAGGACATCTGCCAAGTGCATTGTCCTTCCAGCAGTCCCTGCTTTTTTCCTCAGGTGGCTGCATGCCAAGGTCCCCAGAGCCCAGACCAGCCCCCAGCTTCCTGCAGACTCCGCCTGCCTCTGCCCTAGGGCAGCTGTGGACAAATAGTCCCTGGCATTTCCCTCCTGGAAAACAGCCACTCCAGCCTGGCACACTTGTGTCCAGCTGGCAGCATTCACTAAGCGAGTTTGGCCTTGAGATGTTTGTTTTGAGGTGCTGGCGGGTGCTGGATTTTGTCTGCCCTGGTCAGAGGATGCTCTGAGATGGGGAGGGAACTCAGGGGGAGCAATGAGCCTCGAGTGGGAGCCACTGTGTTGTGTCTCTGCAGCAACATCATCGACGTGTCGGCAGCAGATTCCCAGGGCATGGAGCAGCATGAGTACATGGACAGAGCCAGGCAGTACAGGTGGGACCTGCACTTCTCCCCTGGGGTGCCCACAGTCCCTTCACAGCCGTGTGTGTCTCTGGACAGGTCCCAGGGGTTTTGGCCTGGCCTCGGCACGTAGTAGGGCTGCCACATCTTGGAGAGCAGGGTGCAGCCTGCTCAGGGAAGCCCATGGCAGTGCAGGCAGCAGAGCCCAGGACAAAGGGCTCCTGTGTTCACCAGCCCTTGAGGCAGATGGTAGGGGGCTGGATGTGACTGCTTCTGCTTGACAAGTGCCTGTGTTGGAGAGCTGGATGCTGGGACTGTAGCACCACTGCTCTCCCTTTCTCCCCCTGGGGGTGCAGCACCCATCCTCTAGGTGTTCCCGTGTCTTGGCATGGCACTGATGTTCGCTGCTCTCCCCTCACAGCACACGCCTGGCCATGCTCAGCAACAACCTGACGCACTGGAAGAAGCTCCCGCTGCTGCCATCTCTGACTAACCAGCCGCACCAAGTGCTCGCCAGCGACCCTGTCCCCTTCGCAGACCTGCAGCAGGTGAGCAGGGCTGGGGTGAGTCCTGGGCCCCTGTGATGCTCCCTGGAGACACATCCTTATCCTAGAGGAGCAGTGGTGCCCTACTGCCTCCCCAGAGCTCTGGCAGGACTTGTTAGAGCTGAGAGCAAAGCCTAGATTTCAGGCCTTGTTAGTGCTGGGGGCAAAGCCCAGAACAGGCTTAGGGACTTGTTAAGGCTGGAGGCTAACCTCCTGCCACAGTTTCTTTGGGATAACCGGGAGTCACCGGTGACACAGCCATGTCCTCATGCCCACAGGTGTCCCGGATAGCTGCCTACGCCTTCAGTGCGCTCTCACAGATCCGTGTCGACGCCAAAGAAGAACTGGTTGTACAGTTTGGCATCCCCTGAGCCTGCCCCCACCACCTCTGCTTCACCGCTTTGGGTTGTTTTTGGTTTTTTTCCCTATTTTTTTCTCTTTATATCCCTTCCCTCCCCATGGTGCTGCCACAGAATTTGGACAGATACCCTGTTTCCTACTAAATGCCAAGGCACCCATCATTGGCACGTCGAGCCCACCTGCATTGCTTGAGGCTTTCTCCTCCTTGTGGGTGGGTGGGTGTGCGTGGGGAGGAGGCTGTGTCAGCTGGACGCTGCCTTGCACAGGGATGAGCACAAAGGGAACAGCCGGTGCAAGGAGGCCCTGGTGTGGGTCAGCACTGTGTGCCAGGTCACCAAGATGAGTGGGCTGGAACCAGGCAGATGTGATGCTCTGTGTGGGGCCTGGTGGCTCCAACACCGTCCCTTCTCATTTTTACATGTTTAGACCTTTATTTTGTTTTTTGTGTTTTTTTTTTTTTTTTTTTTTAATTACTATTATTTTTTGCCACAGTAGATAAAGCCACGTTCATCCAGTGCCTGTCTCCACTGTTCTCCATCAGACACAGCATGGACGTGATGGGGGAGCTGTGTCATGGTGGGGAGGGGTACACACATCTGTCTGTCCCTTGTCACCTCTTCCATCATGTCCCACTGGGCCAAGAGGACAGGGAATGTATGATGAGCCACACTTAAGGGGAAGGAAGCACCTAAGATTTATAAATGCTTGTGGTTGAAAGGAATGTCAAAAGTCAGAGGGTTTGCAAATAATCAGAAAGTTTTATTAGTAAATTACACACTTGGCATGGAAATTGCAGGGTACCTTTTTATGGATAGGTTTCCCCATCCTGAAGATGGATTTCTTCTTTTCTATGCAAATTAGTTATCATGCACAGTCTGTTCTTTCAGGTCTTCCTGGAAATGGGTCAGAGGGGTTTGGGGGTCTTTGGTAGTCTTAATCCCACCCTATAATCCTGCCACTCATTCCTGTGGTTATGGTGTACTGTCTTTTGCTTATCAGCAGGAACTACAACAAGGATGTTTTTCTAGTGCTGCCCTATCTCAATTTGCCCCCTTCTCCAGCCACATCTTGTTCCTTCTCATGGCGTATTAATATCAACAATCCTTGTTTATTAACAACAGTCCTTGGTTGGTTCAACAGCCATCCAATATCTGTGTTTGAGACATACAAGTTACAACTCTTACATTCTGGGAATAGAATGCTCTGTGAGACTTTGGACTGTGGTTTGTAGGATTATTAGAGTGGACTTGAGTATGCATTAGCCCCTTATAATTGAGAGCTCAGAGGGTTTCACATTGGATTGCTGTCTAGAAGGTTGCAACTGAGTGGGCTTTAGTCATAGTAATTTTCTGTCCTGGCCATAATTTGAGTGGGTTGGAGGTTCAATAACAAAAATACTGTTCCACTTGGGTTGTTACTCAGGCAAGAAAAATAAGTTTCAAAGTTTGTTCATTAAAAAACAGATGCTCATTAAACATCTGTTAGTTCCTTGGAACAGATTATATCTGATAAGATCAAGAGGGGCTTAGCCCAGATGCTGTTTGTGAAGGTGAAGACCTAACAAGCATTTCTCAGATCTTGGTGGGGCCTGGGCAGTGGCGGGGGGTTGCACCACCACAACCCAGATGATGACTAAACTCAACTTCTCTGGGCTTCTACAGGATGAAATAGGGCTGTGGGTGTGGGGAAAAGCCCAGGATCCCCCAAGTGAAGTGAGGCCCCACTAGTAGGTCAGGGTAGGTTTAGGGGCTGGTGAGGACCCCTGCCCAGCTGGGACTGCAGGACAGAGTGGGGTATCTGCATGTGACACACCCCAAGTGTCCCCTGACTGACCGTGGGCTTCCATGTACTCCTTGCCTTGCATGTGGCTCCACACAACCCCCTCTACGAGCACCGAGGACCCCTCGTGTCCTCACCTCTGAGTGGGGGTGTGAGACCCATACTCCCATGCACTCCCGTGGTCCCATGTGTGTCACTATGCCTTCACGGGAGGCCCCTGTCTGTGTTCCCCTTGGCCCGAGGCAGCGCTCACACTAGGGCTTCCCTCGTTTGGATTCTTGCATCTGCTCCCCAGTAGCCCATGGCCCCGCGTGTGTCCCGGTGGCCCGCAGAGCGCTCCCCCTGCAGTCCCCACGTGTGTCCCGGACCCCCGCGTGTGTCCCGGTGGCCCGCAGAGCGGTCCCCCTGCAGTCCCCACGTGTGTCCCGGACCCCCGCGTGTGTCCCGGTGGCCCGCAGAGCGCTCCCCCTGCAGCCCCCACGTGTGTCCCGGACCCCCGCGTGTGTCCCGGTGGCCCGCAGAGCGCTCCCCCTGCAGCCCCCACGTGTGCCCCGGACCCCCGCGTGTGTCCCGGTGGCCCGCAGAGCGCTCCCCCTACAGTCCCCACCTGTGTCCCGGACCCCCGCGTGTGTCCCGGTGGCCCGCAGAGCGCTCCCCCGGCAGTCCCCCCAACTTGTGTCCTGGACCCCGCGATTCGCGGTCCACCCGCCTGCGTAACGCCCCCCGGCCCGGCGGCGCCCAATGGGCAGCAGCGGGGGCGGGCGCTGCCGTTCGAATAAGAGCGGCCGCGGCCCAGACCTTGTCGGCTCCGGTCTGGTACGCGGCCATCCGTACGACTGCAGCCCCGGCGACCCCGGTGACGCCGAGGACGCCGAAGACGGACACGGTCCTCAGCCACGGTAGGAGGAAAGCTGAGGTCACCTTCGGGAAGAGAGCGGGCCCCGGCGGTTCTCTCGGCGGGGGCTCGGGGCCGCAGCGCTCGGTGAGGCTGTGCCACAGGCAGGCAAGGCGCGAAACGCTCGGGCCGGCGGGGCACGCTTGTGGCACAGCCTCCGTCTGCGGCCAAGCTCAGCGACGTCCCCCTCCCTAAGGACGGGGAGGTCCCGGCCGTAGCGTTGGGGCTCGTGCGTGTGGTCCTTCGTTTCCCGGGGCTTGGCACAGTCTGAGCCTTCGCCAGCGGCATTCGGCGGCCTCGTTCCTCGCGGATTCCTCTGCTGCCCCCAGCGCCGGTTTGAATGAACCTTCTCCTTGTGCCCTTCCTGTGCCGTGCTCGGGGCAGCCCCATCCTGCGGCCCCGAGCCTCCTCAGGCAGCCCAATCGCTGCAGGGATGACTTCCGAGGGTTTCCGAAACAGCAGCGAGGGGGGAGCGTTCCTTCCTCGCCCGACCCCTGCCAGGTCCAGCTTGCGACCCGTAGGGTCCGGTTCTCATTGAATCCGTGGCCGCGGGGTGTAATGCGTATCGGGGGGAATTTTTCAGGGGTCAGCTGGGATGTGACTCCAGTGAGGTTAGAGGGAGACGTAGCATCGGGGGCCATTCTCTGCCGAGCACCTGGGTTTTCCTGAGCTGCGCTGGGGCCGGGAGCGGGTCTGTGCCGGCCCCAGCAGCTCTCCGTCACCCAGGGCCTGGGCAGGGTGATGGCAGTGAGCGCGTGCATGGCCAGGGTCGGACGAGTCCCCTTCCCCGTGGCGCGGCGCCGGAGGTTTCTGTGCCGTGCGCCTTTAACGAGCACGGCCCCGGCGCGGTGACGTGGGGTGGCCCAGGGCCAGGAAGGGGAACCGCCGCCTGCCAGCCCCGCCGAAGAGAAGCTCAACAACTTTTCTTTTGTGCGTGGCCGCTGGCTCCCCGGC
Organism: Lanius collurio; assembly: GCA_020086605.1. Taxonomy (NCBI): domain Eukaryota; kingdom Metazoa; phylum Chordata; class Aves; order Passeriformes; family Laniidae; genus Lanius; species Lanius collurio. The sequence goes on along the minus strand of JACBWW010000006.1, from coordinate 42,422,158 downwards.
CCTCCCCGGCTTGCCAGCGCTCATGGCGGATTAACCCCAGTGCGCCGACGACGGCCGCGCGGCCCCGGTAAGGCTCCAACAAAGAGTTTCTGCCTCTTCCTTGTTTTGTTTTCCACGGGGCTGGCGCGGAGGAGGGGGGGCGGGGAGTCGGGGGAAGCGAAGCTCAGCAGGAAGCTCGCCCAGCTCCGCCGCCCCGCCGCAGCGAACGGCTCCCGGCCCGGCGCTTCGCGAGCACCCAAGGTGCGGGTCCCCGGGGCCGCGGGTGGCCGCGTCAGGCTTGCCAACATCCGGGCGCTCGGGTCGGCGGCTGCTCTCTCCCTCCGCTCCGCGCCAGCTGCGGGCCCGTCCGTGCGCGGGAGCTGCCGTAGGTCGCTCACCGCGCCTGGGTGCTTCCCGCAGCCGGAACCCTGGCCTGGGACAGCCCGGGGCCCGCGGGTGCGTCCCCCCGGCACGTTGGCACTTCGGGAGCTCCGGAGCGCGGCCTTGCGTAACGCCGTGTTGTGACCGGAGCGGCGCAGGGGAAAGCGGGGAAAGACAATGCCGCCGCGGCCGCCGCCACCTCCGGGACTCGTTTCCCGGTCCCAGTGACCCCTCCAGCTGTTCTCTTCGGGGATGCGGCTGGAAGGCACTCACGGCTGCTGGCGGGCTCCCCAGCCACTTCCCGCCTGCCATCACGAATGGCACGTCCTCACGGAGGGTCATGGCGTTGTCTCAGATGTTCAGGGTGGCCAGTGTCACCAGTGACGAGCCAGGCTGTGACGGCGGCAGGAGCGCGTAGCCCTGTCCGTCCGGATCTCATGCCAGGCACCAGTATGTCTGCAGACTGGTTCCAGTAAATCCCAGCTCGATGGTGGTGGAGCACGGTTTTCTCGGAGGGTCTGCATCCAGTGCTGCACGAGTGCTTTGCCCGCTGCTTTTGGGTGGATTTTTAGGGAGAAGTCCTGGCTGTGCCACCGGGTGGAGGGACAGTAGGTGCTGAGTGACCCAGCCATGGGACAAGGACCTGGGTTTTAGCCAAATTGGAGGGAGGACCTGTCCTGCTGAGGATCCTATACTTCCCAGCTGGACTGACAGCAGTGGGAGCTCCGTAGTCCCCAAAAGCCACCATGACTGGTTGGCTGTGCTATGCTGAGCAGCTGCAGATCCCGACCAGGTCCCTGGCCCGTCATGGTGGGGAACCCCCTCCTCATCTGGGTGACTTTTTGGCTCCCAGCAGTCCCCTCCCCTGGAAGACTACCAGGGTGGCACTGGGGACAGCCAGTGTGGAGGCAAAGGTCGCTGTGAAGGGGACCTGGCAGTGATCCCAGATCTCATCAGGGCAGCTCTTCCCTGCTCCCACCCAGTGCAGCGATCGATGCCCAGTGAGCTCCCTGTGCCCCCAGCAGGTGGCTCTTTCACCAGCAGCAGTGGGAAGGGGAGCTGGCAGTGCTTCAATGGCTTGGCCACTGCCTTGCCGGGCAAGAAATGTTAGTGACATTTGGAGGTGAGAGGGAGGGAAGGAGGCACTGCAGGAGGATGAGAAGCCTGAGCAGCAGTTTTCCATTGACCCCTTGTCAGGATCCTAATCTGTGGGAGTAGACCTAGCTGCTGCTCAGCATTGTTTCCCACTCTGTGCCTGTGGGGAAGCAGGAGGATGCTGGCTGCTCCTGCACTGCTGGCCAGATGCAGGGGCACATCCTCCCTGGGTGGGCACAAATGCCTGGTGCTGGGTACAAGTCATTTAGTAACATAATTACTTTACTATACCTTTTTTATTGCCCCCCCCCCCCTTTGTTGGTGTCTTTAGGTCTGGGCAGTGATCTAGCAGGCTGGCCACGATGTCTCTTCACAGTGCAAGAGTTGCTGCTCTCCTTGCTTGGGTAAGTCCCCTCTCTGCTGGAGCTTGCTGCATAGGAGGGATGTGCTGCTGGCAGCATCAGGGCACAATGCTGGGGCTGGTCATGGGAGGGATTGTGGCTGGGGCAAATCCTAGGGTAGTCCAGTTCCTATTGTTCCCAGGCAGGTGGGTGTTTGCAGGAGAAACCTTGCTCACCCTTCCTGTTGAGTAACCAGAAATGCTGGAATGGCTTGGTCTGGTCATGGAAACTGCCTGGGAGATGGAGCTGAGCCTGACGCAGGCAGCAGCTGTACTATAAAGGGGTTGTTGGATCTGTCTCACAAAGCACTGCTATTCTTTGTTCAAGCAAAGAATCATAGAACAGTTTGGGTTGGAAAGGACTTTTAAGCTCATTCAGCTGGAATCCCCTGCTGTGGGCAGGGACACCTCCCACTAGACCAGGTTGCTCCAAACCCCATCCAAACCCGGGCTTGAACACGTACAGGGATGGGGCAAGCATGGCTTCTCTGGGAAAACTCTGCCAGGGCCTCACCACCCTCACAGGGAAGAATTTCTTCCCAATACCCCATCTAACCCTATCCTCTGGCAGTGGGAAGCCATTCCCTCTTGTCCTGTCCCTCCAGGCCTTTGTCCAAAGTCCCTCTCCAGCTCTCTTGGAGCCCCTTTAGGCACTGGCAGGGCTCTAAATTCTCCCTGGAGCCTTCTCCTCTCCAGGCTGAACACCCCCAGGTCTCTAAGCCTCTCCAGAGTAGAGGGACTCCAGCAGTGTGATAAATGGGACCTGAGCCAAAACTCTCAGATGTGGAGCTGTGGGAATCATGTTCATCTGTTCCCTGGGCAGGGGTGATTGGAAGGGGTGTTTTTACTCTCACACCCAGATGAGTCTTACTGTCCCCTGCCAGGACTGGAGGTGGTGGGTGACACAGTGTTGTCTTGGTTTCTGCCTTCTGACCGTCCCACCCCATTTCTAGGTTAACAGCACAAAGGTTTGTCCCGATCCCCTCAAGGATCTGTCCCAGCTCCAGGACTGTAGTGTCTTCATCAGAATTATCCAAAAAATGTGAGTATGGGGAGCTGTGTGCACATTTCAAATGACTTAGCTAGGTCTGGGCTGCCTCCTGGAGCCATGGCCTTGACCCCCAGGAGCTAAAGGGGCTCTCTTCTTGGGCAGGGCGGGAGTGGGAGTCTTGGGGTATTTACTCCTCCTCTGGCATATGAGATGCTGTGATCTCCATCTCCTCTATGCCACTGCACAGCTGGAGTCTGCCTGCAGAGCCCTGAGCAGAGCTATTTGGTCCCACAGAGCTGCCCAGGGAGTGTTTTGGTCAGAGTTCCTGTCATTTAAGGCTTGTTATCACATCTGGCACTAACATCTGTGTTTGCTTCTGGCATTGAAGAAAAGACCTGAGTGGTGCTGCCAGGGGCACAGGGGGTCCTGCAGCTGCACAGGAGATGGTTTATTTCCGTTGATGCTGCTCTGTTGAGGGAACAGCCCAGCAAGTTTTCCTGAGTGGCAGCCTTGGGATCCTGAGGAAGCCTTGTATCTGGAAAGCAGTGTAAAGAATGACAATTTCTGCCTCATGAAGTGCATCTGTTGCCTGTGGATGTCAGGCTGCTGCCGAGAATAGTGTGGTTAGGATGGAGCCTGTTTGCTCCATCCTGGGACCTGAGGTGGCTGGTCAGGGGTGGGAGGAATGTCTCCTTCAGAAACTCTTTGTTGCCTGGGAGCAAGGGGCAACTAAAACCTACAGGCTGTTATGGGCATCAGAGGTGGGATGAAGCCTGGTGGTTAAGAAGCTGGCAAAACAAACTGAGAGGGTGTGAGGCTGCCATGCACTGCTTTTGAACCCTTCCGGTGTGAGGCTCACTGGGAGCCTGTCTGCTATAATTACCTCCTGCACGGGGTGAGGAGAGCCTGCTTGGAGCAGGGATCTGCCTTGCAGTGGGTGGGGAGGAAGGAGCTGCCTGCACCACAGATATATTTAGTCAGACCTGGTTAATCTCCTGGGTCTGTGCTCTAGCTCGGATTAGTAGGGATCCTGGTGGCGTGTGCTCTCTAAAGAGCCCTAGCCATTGCATGATAAAGTGTGCTGGCAGCAGGGCAGCCACCACAGCAGCTGGCTGAGCTGAGGAGCTCCTAGTGGCACTGGGGCAAGTCCATGAGATGGGGCAAATCCTCATGGCAGCCCCTGTCCTGGGCTAGGTCCCTGGTTTTGGCACCTTGCGGGTAAAGTGACAGTACTGAAGCAGTGCTGGTCAAGCATGATTGGTGTGGGTTTTCAGCATGCTGTTTCTGGGCTGCAGTTGGATTCAATGATCCTTGCGGGTCCCTTCCAATTCAGGATATTCTGTGAACTGATAGCTGCTCAGGAAGAGTGTAGTTGCAAATAAGTGCAAGAGGAAGTTTCAGCCTCCCCAAAATCCAGCAAGAAAATCATGAGGCTCTATGTATGGGCTGGCAGGCAGAGGAGGAAGCAGTGCTGGGGGGGCATCGGCTGCCCAGCTCCAGCTGCTTTCCCAGCAGGGAGATTCCAGGGCATTCCACTACCGTGCATGGCGCAGCTGGCCCTGGCTCTTCTGACCCTGGTGTGGGGGTGGAAGGCAGAGCAGTGCCCCAGAGCCAGCCCCAGGCTCAGTGAACCCTGTTGCACAAAACTCGGCATTGGTCTAATCCCTCCAGTAAGAGTTAACGCAAACCCTGCACTCTTCCAGCCACGGGAGCAAGGAGGGCGAGTCTGTGCTGGACCAGCCGCTGCCGGAGAGGATCTCCTTCATCCATGGTTTCCTGCAGAGTAAGACCTTTTGCTGGTGCTGGGGAAAGCAGCTGCCCCTTCGGTGCCCCTGACCCCTAAAGGGGTCTGGTCTGCTGTCTGCAGCTTCCCCCTCCACAAAGTGACCCCCTCACCCTGTGTCAGCAGCTTTGCGAGGTGCCAGCAGCTTTCCTGCAACAGCCTGTGGAAGGGAAAGCTTCGTGAAGGGAAACTTCCAGATGGAAATCCTTGCCAGAGCCTGGGTTCAGAGCAAAGGAGGTCGTGGGTGTGAAGGGCAGGGTGCCAGTGGCTGCTCTGGCGATGCTGCCTTGGAGCAGTTTTCTTAGTTGGGTACCTGGACTCAAGCTGTTCAAATCCCAGTGGAAAACCTTTACCCAAGCAGAATTCCTGGGATGGGAAATGGGAAGTATCTCACACTATTGCTCAGCCTTTCCCTCAGGGAAGACACCATATCCCACCCACCAGAGATGGGACTCTCTGCTTGTGCTGATGTTGGAGGGGAGATGCCAAGCTGGGGAGGCTGGGATTTATGGTGGAGTTCAAGAGACTTCCATAAAAGTCGGTCAGAGTTAATTGCCAAGGCTGACCACTGGGATCTCAGCTCTGAAGCCCATCCTGCCCAATGTCCCTTCTCCTTGGGGATGCACTACGGTGCCCTCCAGGCCATGAGTGTCACCTCAGTGGAGACAGCGTGCCCAGTGGCACTTGTATGACTAGGAATTCTGCTTCATGTTGCAGAGCACTGCAGACACAAGTTGGCTGCAGAGAACCTGGTCTCTGCACAGAAACTCCTGGATGGAGAGGAGCTGGCACTGGCCAAGGTAAGTGCATGGCATGTTTTAGACCCAGCTGGCACCAATGTGCTTATGACTGGCCTGGGGTCAGTGATGCTTTTCCTACCTTGCTCAGGTGGCCGTGCTGCTCCTGTATCACACCTCCATGAGCTGCAAGAACCCTGGGGACTGGAATGAGTTTGACTACAATACCCAGGTAAATCCCGTTGGGGTACCTCCTCTGGATCTGGGGTGCAGGGGGAAGCAGCAGTGCCTTTGGGAGGAGGTGGTCTGAGGCTTGCCCTCCTGGGTCCCGTTGAAAGAGTGTGGAGTGGGCACTGTGGTGCTTGCTGCTTTTGGGCTATCAAAAGCTTGTGGCAGCAAGTGTGGGCACTGGCAGGCAGGGAGCTGCCCACTGCCATACGCCTGCTGTGGTTGCTGCCTGTGACCTGCAGCAGAGCTGCTAACTCTGTGGCTCCCAACACAGGTTGAACTGGCATCGATCCTCAAATTTGTGCTGGACAACGAGGAGTGCCTGAATGAGAATCTGGAGCCATTTCTGCAGAAGAAAGGCGAGTGCTGGGCCCTGGCTTTTCCTCCTGTTTGTGCTGCTGTTGCTGCCCAGCCATAAAGGCAGCTGCACCACCCAGATGCCCTTGGCTATGAGACAGCGCCCTGTAAACTCCAAGAGCAGGGCTGCCTTAGAACTGCTGGCTCTTCCTATTCAGCAGTACCTCAGCCTTTCCCTGGAGGAGTGGAGCCAGTAGGATGCTGAAGATCTCGTGGTAGCAGAGTGCTTGGGGAAGGGCTGTGGAGCAGGAGGCATGGGGATGGAGGGCAGGTTTATGGCTTCCTCAGCTGGGCTGTTCCACCCCTACTGGAATTTGTGGTTCCCATGCACCTGAGATTGCAGCTGCTCAGCCGCTCAGATATTTAAGATCCCAGCCTTGTTTTCCCTTTTTTTTTCCAGCAGAGCAATCCTCATCCAGTATGTCCAGTAGCAGCTTTGAGGAGCATTCCCCACTGTTCCCTCTCCCACACAAACGAGAAGTGCGTTTCCTGGAGCTGCAGAGGATCTGCTCCTTCCCCAGCACCAAGTATGTCCCCTGCCTCCTGGCTGCCAGGGGGAATGAGGAAAGGGGGAAGTGGATAGGGTGGCTTTTGGGACTCGCAGATGTAGCCAGGCTGCATGCTGACTCCTGGAATGCCCTGTTCTGCCTTGGTGCTGTCCTGCTGCACATTGCTCGGGTGTGGGGATGGATGGTGGGGGTGCCCTTTGGCTCTAGCTCGTTTTAGAATCATGGAATCATTCAGGTGGGAAAAAACCCTCTGAGACCATTGAGTCCAGCTGTTCCCCTGGCACTGCCAAGGCCACCACTAAACCACGTCTCCAAAAACCATCTGCATGGTTTTTAAATCCCTCCAAGCATGGGAACACCACTGCCCTGGGTAGCCTATGCCATAGCTGGACAAGCCTTTCAGGGAAGGAATTTTCCCAATATCCAACCCGAGCAAAGCCCGAGACCATTTCTTCTTGTCCTGTCCCTTGTTACCTGTGAAAAGAGACAAACACTCACCTGGCTCTGTCCTCCTTTCAGGGAATTGTAGAGAGTGAGAAAGTCCCCCCTGAGCCTTTTCTCCAGTCTAAGGTCCCACAGCTCCCTCAGCTGCTCCTCATCAGACTCATGTTCCAGACCCTTCCCCACCTCTGTTGCCCTTCTCTGGACACACCCCAGTACCTCAGTGTAGTTCTTGTGAGGAATGCAAGACTGAACCCAGGATTGGAGGTGCCTCAGTGCCCAGCACAGGGGGGAAGTCACTGCTTCAACCCTGCTGGGTCACATTATGGGTACTGCGAGGATGCCCTTGGCCACCTGGGCATGCTGGTGGTGGTTTTTGCACAGCACTTAGAGGTTGGCATTAGTACAGTCAAGAAGAGGAGCATGGCCTTTCTACTCAATTATGTGGCATCAAAGTTATTCCTGTGAACCTGATGCCAAAATTATTTTTGCTTTTATATTTTCTTCATATATATTCGTAGCTCTGTTGACTATTATTGTATAGTTATATAGTTCCTAGCTGTCTCCAGTATTTTTCCTGCCCTCATAGACAGAAAGGCAAAACACATTCCAAAGACCCTATCCTAATCTTGGTTCTTCTGGGAACCAAGGATGAGCCACCCTCCCAAGACACATTTCCATAAGCAACTGGTAAAAGAGGGGCTTCAGAAGAGGGTTGAACCAGAAGGGGGAGGAACTGATGCCTTAAAAATCTAGGAACAAAACAATACACATACGAGACAATTTTAATACAGGGGGTAATATGAAAGCTGCTCTTTATTGGAGGCCTCCATGGGCAAATATAGAAACATGATTTTTAAGGCATCAGTTCCTTGGGGAGCCAGGCATGAGAACCTGCCCCAGAGACGAGGGTAGGCTACTGCTGAGTGGCCTGGCTGTGTGGGGCCTGCGCTGGCTCAGGATAATCCAGCTCTTGGTGTGCCTCCCTCCATCCTGCCCAGCACTCCATCTTCGCCCATGGGGGATATTATACAGACCCCCCAGTTTCAGCTGCGGCGGCTGAAGGAGCAGCTGGTTTTTGAGAGAGACAACCGGGAAGAGCTGGAGGTGGAGGTGGCGGAGAATCACAAGCTCATCATGGAGAAAGGTGAGTCGCTAGCAGGATGTCCTGGGGTGCAGATGTCTGGGGCACAGATCTCCCCTTGTTTCTCTGACTTTTCTGTTTTGACCCCACCACAACTCTGCTCATGCATGGTCCATCCTGCCAGGCCTCAAGTGAGACTCCAGGTTCCTCCTTCCCTCTCGTATTCCCTTATATATCCTGGGCAACAAAAGCCATGACTGAAGTAACACCTATGCTGAGCAGCACCACTGGTAGTCTGTCTCTTTGATCTCCTGCTGCAGAAGGTTTCTGTGCAGAAATGCTGTTGTGGGGGCTTCAGATGGCATAAAAAGTTGGTAACAGGCCCTTTCTTGCCCCCTTCCCCAGATGCTCAGATCACCATGATGCAGCAGCGGATTGATCACCTGGTTAAGCTCAATGAGAAGCAAGCTGAAGACCAGATAGAGCCCAAAGAAATGGAGGAGCTGAGGGAGAAGAACGAGAGGTAATCCTCTAGGAGCATGCTCTCCTTCCTGCTAGGCAGGACCTTGTCAATCCCACATCCCCAGACCCCATGTTGTCTGTCTCTTCCTTAGCAGTGCATAGAATGGGAGAAAGCAAACCTGCTTTTTGTTCCTCTGCTGCTGTGCCCTGTGAAGAAGACAGCAGGCACAAAATCAAAAAAGGGTCAGGGTCAGGGTCAGAAGGGACCTTAAAGCTCATTCAGCTGGAATGCCCGCCATGGACAGGGACTCCTCCCACTAGACCTGGTTGCTCCAAGCCCCATCCAACCTGGCCTTGGACACTCCTATAGATGGGGCAGCCACAGCTTCTCTGGGCAACCTGTGCCAGGGCCTCACCACCCTCACAAGGAAGAATTTCTTCCTAATATCCCATCTAACCCTGCCCTCTGTCAGTGGGAAGCCATTCCCTCTTGGTCTGTAACTCCAGACTATTGTCCAAAATCTCTCTCCAGCTGTCTTGGAGCCCCTTTAGGTGCTGGAAGGTGCTCTGAGGTGTCCCTGAAGCCTTCTCTGCTCCAGGCTGAACACCCCCAAGTCTCTCCCAGCCTGTATCCAGTGCAGAGGGGCTCCAGCAGCCCTTGGAGCATCTCGTCTGGACTTGCTCCAGCAGCTCCACATCCTTCTGATCCTGGGGACCCCAGAGCTGGAGGCAGCTCTGCAGGTGGGGTCCCACCAGAGAGGAGCAGAGGGGCGGAATCCCCTCCTCCCTTGCTGCCCGCGCTGTGGGATCAGCCCAGGACACGGCTGTGCTGCCATCACATTATCCATGCTCTCAGAGCAGTTATGGCCTACAGCCCATTTTTATTGCAGTGGGCAGGGATCCAGTCCCAAACCATGCAGCCTGTTGTAACAGCCCACTCTTAACCCAAACCCTGCATGGGAGCAGCTATTCCTTATATGTGAAAAGGGTGTGCTGCCCATGTGGCTCTCACCTGCCCTGGAAAAGGGGAAGATTTCAGGGTGATCCTGAAACTCCTGACTGCAGCCCTGTTCCTAGGCCTTTACTTTGATCCTATGTACTAGGCTTTGTCACACACTTGAAATCACCTGTCACACTGTGTTCTGGTCTTTGCTCTGTCCCTGTGCCATTGTTTACTCGGGAAAGGCTGCCCAGTCTCCACTGGAAGTGCTGTGTCTTTTTTGTCCTTTCCTAACATATGTCCTTTTGAAGGGGTCTGGCTGGAGTCCCACAGCTGCCTCTGCCCTCAGATTGGAGTGGTTTGGCTTCTGCAAAGCACAAACATTGCTTATCTCTTCTCTGCTTTGCCACCTGTTGGGACCCAGTTTCGGAGCTGGGTTGATGGTACAGTCACAGCAAGGCATAGAGATCCCTTGGAACCTTTAGCTTCCCTGGCAGTGTCTAGCAGCACCAATCCCTGGTGCTATCCTTGCTTGCCTCCAGGATGCACCCCCTCCTTAAGCACCTCCTTTCCCACAGCCTGGTGAGGCGCCTGCACGAGGCCTTCAGGCAGTGCCAGGACCTGAAGACTGAAAAAGCCCAGATGGACCGAAAAATCAGCAAGCTCTCCGAGGAAAATGGGGATCTTTCCTTCAAGGTATGGGGTCCAGTGTCCTCTCCATGTCCCCACAGCCCAGGTGCTTGTGATGGAACCTTGGGGGGAGGATTTGATGGCAATGCCGAATGCTGGGATGTTTATGGTTCTGCTAATGCAATCTTTGACCCAGTGACCAAGCCTGCATTGGGCACTGGATCCTGATCCAAAGAGGGACTGTAGTGGGGGAATGGGGACTGGATGGAGCTGTCTGCATGTGGTGAGCACCCAGAACCCAGGATGCCCATCTGTGCTGCAGCTCTTGGGAAGGGGAAGTAGGCAGAGCCCTGGACAGTAAAGGCACACTCTGACCCTCTTCTGGACTGGGGGGGATTTTCACTTGGCAGCTGCGGGAGATCGCCAGCAATATGGTCCAGCTGCAGCGAGCCCTGAATGAGCTCTCGGAGGAGCACAACACTGCCATGGCACAGTCAGAGGAAAAGCAGCGACAACTGGAGAAGGAGCTGCATGCTGCCCTGCAGGATAAGGTCAGGGGGCCCTGAGAGTGGTGGGTGCCCCCCTGTAGCTCCCCCATAGCCTCCCCAGCTGGGGGCCATGCAAAATGCAAGCAGGATGCAGCAGCCAGGAGCTTCCTGCCCATTTGTGGCAGCACATGGGGAGAAGCTGTGTAACTGCCACCTCCTGTTGGAAGCCTCTCCCTATTCATAGGAGGGGTTCTGCATGGTAGCACAGGTTGCTATTCTTGCAGTGGGGAGAGACAAAGCTGCTCTAAAAGTGTAGTGTCATTATGACTGGGTGACCATGCCTCTTCTTGCTTGGCTCTTCTGCCTCGCAGCCTGCTCAGTCCTGTCTCTGTCCCCAGAAATGCGCAGAAGAGAAAATCGAGATTCTACAGGGAAAAATTTCTCTGCTGGAGGACCAGCTGGCCAAGCTGGAGGAGTGCAGCACCCATGAGAAGGGAGAAGTCATGGGGGACGTTTTGAAGGTACCTTGGGGCTCCTGCAGCAAGAGCTTGAATGGTAAACTACTCCAGCTGGAGAGAGCAGCAGGTGCCAGGAGATGCATGGGAAAGCCATGTGGGGCAGAGCCTGCTGCTCTCTGCTGCTGGATAAGGGAGGTGGGGCTTGAGCAGTCTGCAGGAGCCCCTTTTGGGCTGAATTTGCGAATACTGCTCCCAGCAAGCTGCTGGCTGCCCCAGCCTCCCACCTGACTTGGTTGTGAAGGGAGCAGCTCCTGCATGGTGAGAAAAAGGTGTTTGGTCCAAGGGAGCAGAGTGGCACAAGGCTGAGGGGAAAGCAAGGTGTGCTGGCAGGGTGACGGGAGAGAAGGCAGGCACGGGGCAGCTCCCAGTGGGATTCAGCACATGGGGCTCTGGTGAGCACGGTGGCTGCAGCTTGAGTGACACCTGGGGCTGCATGTTGTGTCCCTGTAGTAGTCTGATCTTGGCCGGGCAGCAGGTCCCCACCACATTTCTCTATCACTCCCCTTCCCAGCAGGACGGGAGAGAAGAATAAGATGGAAAAGAACTGGTAGGTTGAGATAAAGCAGTTTACTAAAGCAAAAAAGGAAAAGTAAAAGTTTGTGTGTGCATAAGCAAAGAGAAAAGTTAATCTCTACTTCCCATCAGCGAGTGCTGTTCAGACACTTCCTGGGGAGCAGGACTTCAGCATGTGGAGTGGTTGCTCCAGAAGGCAAAGACTAACACACCAAATGCCCCCTGTTCCACCTGTGTCTCTTAGCTTTTATAGCTGAGCTGACATCATATGGTGTGGAATATCCCTTTGGTTAATTTGGGTCAGTTGGCCTCATTGTGTCCCCTCCCAGGATCTTGTCCACTCCCAGACCCTTGATAGGGTGGGGGAAGGTTAAGAGTTCATTTTCCCTTAGAAGTTTTCATCGTGCTCTGCTTTGCATAGGTAGCTGGAAAGGTGTTGATAGCACACCAGCTGTGTTTTGGCTACTGCTGAGCAGCAGTCTCAGTCATACCCAATACAGTCTCCCTGCTCTTCTCTTTGCCAGCTGGAGGAGCTCAAGCAGGAGGTGTCCAGCCTCATGGCCAAAGGAATGCGGCTGGAGGAGGAGAAGCAGCAGCTGGACAGCCTTGTCACCAGCCTCCAGAGCTCCCTCTCTGAGAGCCACCGGGCCCAAGAGAGGCTGAAGCGAGACCTACAGGCACAGGCTGCTGAGGGGCAGGCTGCCCTCAGTGTCCAGCATGAGCAGACCCTGCGGGAAAGGGACGCTGCCCTGCAGCAGCTCCAGCAGGCCAACGCATCCCTGAGCAGCCAGCTGCAGGCCGTGGATGAGGAGAAGGCTGCACTGAGCCGCAAGGTCGGCGAACTGGAAGCCCAGATGCTGGAGCTGGGTGCACAACGGCAACAGGGAGTGGCAGCAGAGGCACTGAAAGCCCAGCTGCAGGAGCTGGAGGGCAAGCTAAAGGAGAGCCAGCAGAGGCTGGCCGAGAGGGAGAAGCTGGCCCGAGAGAACAGCCGCTTGCAGGAGCAGCTGCTCTTCCTGGAGGAATCCCTGCGGAACACTGAGGGTATCTTGGAGGACGAGAAGAGACGGGCAGCTGAGTGCCTGGAGGGCAACCTGGCCAGGATTGCTGAGCTGGAGGCAGAAAGACAGCAGCTAGTTCAGGACCGGGAGCCCGCTCCAGCAGAGCGGGCTGAGGAGCTGGCCCCACGCCAGGTGCTGGAGGAGAGCCGGGAGCAGCCACTAGGAGCCTCTCCTGCTGCCCAAGGGGAGGAGGAAGAGTGCAGGCGGCTGAAGGAGGAAGTGCAGGCACTGAGCCGGGAGCATGGCCGGGCCTGCCAGCAGCTGCAGGCTGAGCAGGAGAAGGTGGCTGCATTGGAGGCCCAGGTGGAGCGGCTGGCTGGCCTCCAGGCTGACCTGTCCAGTGCTCAGTCATGGGCGAAGGAGAAGGAGAGCGAGGAGCAGAAGCTGAGGGCTGAGATTTCCTCCCTGCAGGAGAAGATGGCTGTGGCAGAGCAAACAGTAGCCCAGCGCATGGCCAAGCTGGAGGCGGATGCCCAGAACGCTGCTGAGGCACTGGAGGGAGTCTCCCATCAGCTCTCTCAGGAGAAGCTCAAATCCAAGGAGCTAGAAGGCACCATGGAACAGCTGCAGATGGCAGAGAAGGAGCTGGTGTCCCTCCGCTCTGCTGTGCAGGAGAAGGAAAGCTGGAAGGAGCAAGTGTCCCAGTGCGTCCAGGAGATAGAGAGGAAGAACAGCCTGATCAGCAGCCTGGAGCATGAGGTCTCCATCCTCCATTGCCAAGTGACAGAGAAGGAAGGGGAGAGCAAGGAGCTGAAACGCCTGATCCTGGCTGAGTCAGAGAAGAGCAAGAAGCTGGAGGAGAGGCTGCGGGTGCTGCAGACAGAGATGGCCACTGCAGCCTCCCGTGCAGCTGAGAGGTGCTCATTGATGAAGGTGGAGGTGCAGCGGTGCCAGGAAGAGATGGAGAAGCAGCGAATGACCATTGAGGCCCTGAAGCGGGACCGCCATTGCCAGAGCGAGCGGGAAGATGAGCTGCGGCAGGAGGCGAAGGTCTGCCAAGACAAGTGCCTACAGAAGGAGCAGCTCCTGGCTGCCCTGCAGCAGGACCTGGAGCAGAGAGCAAAAGCCATGTCCACACTGCAAGCCGAGCTAGCGCAGGCCAAGCTGGAGGTGGCTGAGGTGCCGTCACTGCGGGAGCAGTTGGCAGAACAGGACCGGGCCATTCAGCGGCTGCAGGCTGAGGCAGCAGAGGTGGGGGCACAGCTGGCAGGGCTGCAACAGGCCAATGCTCAGCTGGCCGAGGAGAACCAGGGGCTCAGCAAGAGCCGCAGCCAGGGGCAGCAGCAGCTTGAGGCGGAACTCGGCCAGGCCAGGGAGCGGCACATGCAGGAGCTGGAGCAGCTGAGGGCAGCATCTGAGGAGCTGGTGACCAGCAGCAGGCAGGAGGCTAAGGAGGCAGTGCAGAAGCTGGAAACCATGAGTAAGGAATATGAGAGCAGCAAAGCGGCAGCCCTGGAAGAGAGGAAGAAACTCCTGCAAGAGAGGCAAAGACTGACAACTCAGGTACAGCTTCCACTCCCAGAAGAGGGGCTGTGGGGACCTCTCCTGGAAAAAGGGTGTATTTGGCCTTCTGCACACCCCTGAGTCCATGTTGTGCTCAGCACAGGGACTAGGGGTGTGGGACACATTTCTAGGTGCGAAAGGGACTGTCACATTGAGGTGCTGGAGTGTTTCCAGAGAAGGGCAGCAAAGCTGGGGAATGATCTGGAGCACCAGTCTGATGAGCAGCAGCTGAGGTCGTTGGGGGTGGCTAAGCCTGGAGAAAAGGAGGCTCAGGGGGGACCTCTCCCCTGAAAGGGTGAAACGGCTCCCTGAAAAGAAGGTGCAGCCAGATAGGGGTCTCCCAGGTAACTTGTTCTCCCAGTTAACAAGAGACACAACAAGAGGAAATGGTTTCAAGTTGTGCCTGGGGAGGCTTAGGTTAGATATTAGAAAAAAATTCCTTCTCTCAAAGGGTTGTTTAGCCAAGGCACAGTCTGCCCAGGGCAGTGGTAGAATCCCTATCCCTGGAGGGATTTAACAGACATGTGGATGTGGCACTTGGGGACATGGATTAGTGATGGTCTTTGCAGTGCTGGGGAAACAGTTGGACTCAGTCTCACAGGGCTTTTCCAACCTAAATGATTCTGTGATTCTATGAAAAACAGCCTATGTGCCATCTGTGTTCTCACCTCTACCTGTTATGCTTGCAGGTGGAGCAGCTGGAGATAATCCAGAAGGACCAAACGAAGCAGGTAAAGCACACCAAGTGCTGGCTGCTCAGTGACAGTGCACAGCCCTCCCTCCTTGTTGTCCCTTCCCACTAGAACCACCCTCTCCACTTGTGAACCGTTCACTGTAGGGACCCAGCCATGGGGCACTTGGCTCCAGGTCTCAGGGCCCCTTCACCCCCCAGGCAGGGGTTAGGAACTGGGCTCCCAACCTGCCCCCTCACATTGGTGCCTGACACTTGGCATGGCTTCTCTCATGCCGCATGGCAGCACACACAGTAAGTGGCTGCAAGGGGCATCCAGGGCTCCTCAGTCACTTCTGTGATGGCTTCCCCTTCCCCCCCCTCCCCTTTAACCAAGGCCCAGCTCTTGGCACAGCTGGTAGGAGCCACTGTGCTCAGACAGCATGGTCCAGATGTGGTTAGAGCAGCACTGAACTCATATGTGGTAGGAGTTAACACTTGGGAAACAATGCTGGAAAAGCCCCATTTCCCTGTCCCCTCCCAGCCAGAGTTGCCCAGGACTCTGCAGAGGCCTTGTGGCTGTGACCTGGGGGCCAGGGTCTCCTCAAGCAGTCCCTGGAGCAGGGAGAGCATGGCCAGGCCAGAACTTGCAGCAAGCCATCTACCAGTGTTCAAGGTGCTGGATAACTTGTGAGACTCCAGGCTGCAAGCGTTGTAGCATTAGGAACTTATATCAGCTTTGCTTCCTGCACATGGCTGCTCCTTACACTTGGGTAGTTCCAACCAGCCTTGCTGTAAGGACTAGCATGAGGTGACTTTCACCTTGCCCTGTCCCAGGATCTTCCTTGGCAGTGGGTGGTGCTGAACAGTTGCCCCATGGCAGGAAATTTCCTCCTTGTGCCCTAGAGCTGGCTAGAGAGAAGGGGATGTGCTCTTCTGCAGAAAGATTGTAGTTTAGTGCCTGGAGATGGTCTCACCAAGCTATGTTCTTTTCAGGTGGAGGAGCTGAGTAAAAAGCTGACTCAGCATGAGAAGGCCACCTGGACCCAGCAGCAGAGAGTTAAGGTAAAGAGGGACCAAAAACCTGGGGGCTGAGCCCTGGAGCTATTGGTGCTATCATGGGGCTCACCTGGGTTGCCTCTAAGCCAGTCTCTCCCCTGCCCACAGGCGCTTGAAGGGGAGCTGCAGGCAGTGGTCACCAGCCATCAGGAGAAGGTGGCAGAGCTGCAGGTGCAGCTCACCCAGAAGGAGCAGGCAGCTGAGTACTACAAAGGGCAGGTATGCTGGGGGCTTGTGTGGCCCCACTGTCCCTGACACTGCTGGGAAGCTTGACAAGATTCCTCTGCTTGACATCCTAGATGGAGAAGGCAAAAAGTCATTATGATGCCAAGAAGCAGGAGAACCAGGAGCTAGCAGAGAAGCTGAAGGCCATGGAGCACCTGCAGAAAGAGAACACACAACTTCAGAGCAAATCAGAGAGGCTGGCCAAGGAGCTACAGCAGAGCATCCTGCAGGCCAAGGAGTCTGAGATGAGCTGCAAGAATCTTACCAGCCAGATCCACAGCCTGGAAGCTCAGGTGGGCATGGCATAGCAGGGCTTTACCCTCCTTGTCCTCATCTCCATCACCACCTCACTTGGAGGATAGATCCATCTATTCCTTCCTGCTTCTCATCCAGGGGGAGGTTGCCAAACAACAGGTGCGTGAACTTGGCAAGTTCCAGGTGACTGCCACAGTAAAGGGACAGGACGTAGCCGACCAGAGCACTGATAGCCTTGATGAGGCACAGCTGCTTGACTCCACCAGGTACCAGACTGATTTGCTTCCAGCACCCCAAAAATCCACTGTTCCTGATGGCCTGGTAAGCCTTCTGGTGCTACCCTCATCCCCTGTCTCTGCAGGAAGGCTACCAGCTCTCAGTTGGAAGTCTCAGTGGTGCCGTCGGACAGTGAAGAGTCACTGCTGTCTCAGAGGAAGTCATCCATGGAGAGTCTCTACTTCACCCCCAAGCTCCGCGAGATGCCATCACAGCTGGAGAGCAGCACCAGCTCCCCGAGTGACTTCTTGTTCAACACCGGGTGCAAGACCCGCTCAGCCCGGCACCGCACTACCATCAACATCACCATGACAGATGTGAGCAGGGGGCCCCTGCTGGGGAATGTAGGGATCGGGAGCAGCACTGCAGAGGGACCCAGCATGCTGGGAACTGAAAAGCTGAACATGACCTGTCAGCGTGCACTGGCAGCCTAAAGTCAAATGGTGTCCTTGGCTGATCCCCCAGCACAGTGGCAAGCGGGACGAGGTGGGAATTCTGCCCCACTCTGGTGAGACCCCCACCTGCAGTGCTCCCTCCAGCTCTGGGACCCCCAACACCAGAAGGACATGGAGCTGCTGGAGCAAGTCCAGAGGAGACCACAGAGATGCTCTAAGGGCTGGAGCCCCTCTGCTCTGGAGACAGGCTGAGAGATTGGAGGGTGTTCAGCCTGGAGAGGAGAAGGCTCTGAGAGAACTTAGAGCCCCTGCCAGTGCCTAAAGGGGCTCCAGTGGAGCGGGAGAGGGACTTTGTCCAAAGGCCTAGAGTGACAGGACAAGAGGGAATAGCTTCTCACTGACAGCAGGCAGGGTTAGATAGGATATTGGGAAGAAATTCTTCCCTGTGAGGGTGGTGAGGCCCTGGCACAGGCTGCTCAGAGAAGCTGTGGCTGTTCCATGACTGGAAGTATCCAGGTTGGACATAGCTTGGAGCAACCTGGTCTAGTGGAAGGTGTCCCAGCCAAGGGAAGGGGAGGGTGGAAGGAGATGAGCTGTAAGGTCCATTCACCATAAACCCATCTGTGATCCCCTTATCTCTGGATTTTTCTCTCCCAGAAACAGGCTGAGTCTGAGGAACTGGACCGCATCAAGAACATCCCATTGGCTCGGTCCACAAAAACTTCTTCCCCTGCTAAGGGTCATCTGCACTCAGATGTCTCCACCTGTTCCCTCACCAGCTTCCCCTCCCAGGAAACTCCTGTGAAGCTGGGAACCTCCTCCCCAGGGAAGATGCCTGGCAATTCAGCACTTTTGGGCCTCCCTGGGTACCGGCCAGTCACCCGTAGCTCCCTGCGCTTGCAGGGGAGCAGCGGCTCCAGCCTTGGTGTGTGTGGGCAGGGTAGGAACGTGGGCTGTTGGCTGTGGGGTTCTGCCCTGGCCTGGGGGAGTCAACTCTTACCTGGGACCCCCCGCTCATCCTTCTCTGCTTTGGATTTAGGCCAGCACACCATGAAGCTGGGCATGTGCCAGGATGAGCCAGAGCAGCTGGATGACTGGAACCGCATTGCAGAGCTGCAGCGGCGGAACCAGGCCCGCCTCCCACACCTGAAGACCAGCTATCCCCTAGAGAGCATGGTAAGGCAGGGGACAGAGGGGTCAGGCAGCCCTTTCTCCAGAACTGGGGTTTGGGAGGGTGTCTGGGAACGGACAGTACTCCTCGGCAACATCTCCACATACCCACCCCAGCCCTCCACCTCCATGGGAATCATCACGGACGAGGATGTGAAGATGGGGGACCCAGAAGAGACACTGCGACGTGCCAGCATGCAGCCCTCGCAGATCATTGCCGCCAGCAGCAAGACAGGCAGCCAGTACAGCACCCAGGCCAGCAGCATCACTACCCGGCAGCAGAGGAAGCGCCTCTCAGGGGAGACCCACCAGGGCCCCGACACCCCCCCGGTGAGCTTGGCCCAGCCCCCTATCACAGCACCCTACTGGGGACAACTGCAGGTGTTCCAGGTTTTGAGGGAGCTGCTGTCGCCCTGCGGGTAGCACCCCCATGTGCCACATGTTCCCACTGATCCTAGAGCCCAGTGCCCAGCATTCCCAGCATCCAGTGGTGCGTCTAGTACTCATGATGCTCCCAGTGCTGGCAAGGAGGCCATTCCAGAGGCAGAGGCCTTCTGCCTTCCCTGGGCACTACCACCCTCACTCCCATCCCCTCCCTGCAGCCCTTCAGTTCCCTCATTGCTGCCAGCCCCACAGCAGGGTGACCCCTAGATAACAGTACCAGCTGTTCTCTTGTTTTTCAGTCCAAGAAGCCAACCAGCTGCTTCCCACAGCCCCAGACCACCCAGGACCGCAGTAAGCAGAGTGGCTCTCAGGTCAGTCAAGAGAGTGAGCAGCCAGCCCCAGCCATGCAAGTAAGCTTCAGTGGGAAAAAGAGGGATTGGGAGGGACCCCCTCTGTCTTGTCCTACCCTGAGCTGATGGTCCCACCCCTCCTCCAAAGGCTCAGAGGCGCCGGTCGATGGCATTCAGCATCCTCAACACCCCCAGGGAGCTGGGGAGGCGCCTGCTGCGCCGAACAGCCACACGGAGCTCTCCCACACCCTCCACCAGCAGCGGCACCCGCCGCTCGTCCCGCATTGCCACTGCCAAGTCCCCCAAGGGCAAGGTAGGTACTGCCTGAGCCCCTGGGCACACTTCTGAGCTCATGCTCACCCCAGTGCCCGCAACCCGTGCCCTGGGTTCATGCAGGCCATGGGGGAAAGGAGGACACGCCCTGCTATCCCTGGAGTGCCATGGCAACAGCAGGTCCCAGCATGGGGCCTGATCACGTTCATGGTCCCTAACATCCCCTTTTCGCTCCATCCTTTCCAGGCCAGTCGCCAGTCACGCAAGGACAAGCAATCTTGAGGTTTTCCCAGTCCCCACGTTGCTGGCTGGGCCCTGGCTCCCACCTGCACCCCCTCACCTCTCCCTGACACCCCAGGGCCCAGGAGCACTGTGGGGGAACAGGTGGCACCATCCATATGACTGCCTTGCATATCCCACTGACAACTGTGGGGGTGCCCTGGGCATGGCAGGGCCCCCTTGCCCTTCCTGCACCCATTGTCTCCCTAAACCCTCCCGGAACCTAAGGCAAGGGGATGCACAGGGGTTGAGGGCTAGAAACCCACATGGGTGCAGAGGCTGGCACCAGGCTGGGGTTGGAGGGGCTGAGCTCTCCCCAGGGATCTCCTGCAGCCCCAGTTACAGGGACAGGTGAAACTTGGCATCCCTAGGGCCACTCCCCCTGCTCCCTGTTTGTGGGACCCCTCCCCCCACCTGCCCTGTCCTCCTGGGGAAGCTGAGGCAGCATTTTTAAATGTTTCTACTTGTAAATAAAGTGTATTTTTCACCTGCTCTGGAGGTCCTGGCTTCTTCCTCCTACAGTCCATATGCACTGGAACTCTTACTAGAGCTTGAGTGGAAGAAAAGTATGACCTCCTCCTTGTCCTATCACTGTCCCCACCAACGGCACAGGGTGTCCCAAGGCAGGATGCTTACCCAGGGAACCTGCTGTAGCACCACACATAGTGCAGATTTCTGTCTTTTTTCATTCTTTCCTTTAACTTACTCTTCCCCAGTAGCAACTCCTGCCAGTACAGTGTTTCAAACCCCACCAAACCTGGCCATGGGGTTGGAAGCACCTCCATCCTCATACCAGCCTTGTCACAAAAGTCCTGGGGCTGCAATGGCTCTGCCCCATGGAGCACTGCAGGTTCAACCCCCATGGGTGGTGACACAGGGTTTGTCCCCAGCTCTGTTGTCCTACTGCAGGCACTGGGGTGAGGACAGGGCCCCTGGTGTCTCCCCGCAAGTGCTGGCATGCTGCTCCACCTCTGCCATGTCAAAGGGCAGCTGACAAATGGGGCAGGACACCCAGGCATCAGAGGACGAGAAAGGCCAGGCCGTGGTGGGGTCCTCTCCACACTGGGAGGCATGTGTGGGCAGCAGATCCATCGGGAAGTAGCCTGTGGAAAGGGAAGGCAATGTGATTGTCACAGGCTTGCTGGCTTTGGGATAATATGGGGTTTGGACTGACACTCTCCCTGATGGTTGTCATGGCAGCCTAGGATACACTGTGATGTTCCTCTAGTGCCAGGGCACCAGCAGAAGTGTTGTGTCCTAGCTATGGAACTGCCACCACCCCCATCTGCTGCTTAGTGTCCCCTTTCCACCAGGGGACACCCCTCCCAAGCACCTACCTGAGCAGATGGGGCAGACACCTGTCTCCCCATCACTGCTGGCCTGTCTCCTGTCATTCCTCCTGATGTGTCTCTCTTGGGGGCTGCGGGCTTGGGCTCTTCCTCTCACCCTGGGTGGCCTTGAGGTGGCAGCTGGAGCCCTGCAGAGAGGTCACATGCTGAAGGCACCCTATGCCACGTTCTGCCTGCCCAAAAGAGTGAAGGGCTGGGCGCAGAGCTATCTGGGAAAGACTGAGTAGTAAATGGCCAGGGTGAGGGCAGGAGAAAGACAGTGACTGGAGGGATTACCTGCAAACTGGGCTGGGAGCACAGTGCCTGTCTGGCTGCCTGCAGGTGCTTGGGGGGGTTGCAGGGACGTCCAGTGCAGAGCCTGGGGAAGAGCAGGCAGGCAGGAATCATGGAGACACAGGACAGTTTGGATTGGAAGAGATTTTAAAGCCCATTTCATTCCAAGCCCCCCCACCATAGGCAGGGACACTTTCCACTATACCCGGTTTCTCCAAGTCCCTCAAACCTGGCCTTGAACACTTCCAGGGATAGGACAGCCACAGTTTCTCTGAGCAACCTGTGCTAGTATTTTACCACCCTCACAGGGAACAATTTCTTCCCAATATCCCATCTAACCCTGTCCTCTGACGGTTTGAAGCCATTGCCCCTTGTCTTGTCCTCCCAGATCATTGTCCCTCTCCTGTTCTTTTAGAGCCCCTTTAGGCAGTGGAAGGGACTCTCAGTTCTCTTCAGAACCTTCTCTTCTCCAGGCTCAACACCCCCAGATGTCCCAGCCTGTCTCCACAGCAGAAGGGCTCCAGCCCTCAGGAGCATCTCCATAGCCTCCTCTGGACTCTAAATTACAGTAGCTCCACACCGTTCTGATGCTGGGGGTTTCAGAGCTGGAGGCAGCTCTGCAGGTGGGGGTCTCACCTGAGCAGAGGGACAGAATTCCCCCTTGCCCTGCTTCCCAGTGGCTGTGCAGATTCACCCACCTGGCACTGCAGGACCTCCCACATCCTCGGCCAGCAGCTCCGGGTGACCCCCCACGGCACTCGTGCCAGCTCTGGGCTTCAGTGCCTGGTTCCGCGCTGCCAACAGCACCATCCGGGCTGAGCGGCTGAGGTGGGCCGGGCTCCAGGCAGCTGCTTCCAGCTTCCACAGACGGCTCCTCAGCTGCTCCTCCTCCCTGGATCTCCTGGGAATAGGGAGTGTCAGCCTCACAGGAGGAGAAAGCTGGTGGGAGCTGGGGCTCTGGGCACCAAGTAAGCACTTCAACGGGCTCCAGGCCACACTGTATGAGGACAGGATGGGGTGGACCAGCCCAGGCCACTTACAAGCATGGTTCAGGAAAGAAAGTCCGGTGAAAGGCAGGGCTGGAGCACCAGGGTCTGTCTGAGAGCTCAGCATCCTCCTGCAGGACAAGGGGAGGCTGCAGGCAGTCGAGACAGGTACCTTGTGCCCACCACTCTGGGCACAGCCCCTGGTCCTGGTTCAGCCCAGCAAGTGCCTCCCATGCTTTCCATGGGGCACAAGTGGTGTCCGTGGAAGAACTGCCCCTTCTTGCTGCCTCCCCATGGAGAGGAATACATGGGGGTGGGAGAGACACCTACTGCATCCAAGGATGGCTGGGGGGGCTCAGGCTCCTGCTCCTGTGGTGTGCGCAGGCGGATGAAGGAGAGCCCAAAGCGGCTGCACGGACTGAACAGCTGGCTGCAGGTGAGCCGCACACGGTCCCACTTCTGCCCCACTGTCAGCTCTGGGAAATCTGCTGTGGGGGAGAGCAGCTGGGCTGGATAGGGCACAGCAGTGACCACTGTCCCAACACCACTGCTGCCTCTGCTTGTTGCTCTGTTGCTGTGCCAACCAGGACATCTGACGGATTATGGGCACAAGAGAGGCCAGGGTAGGGGAGCAGAGCTGGTCCAGCTCTCCCGAGGCCATGAACAACCCTGACCCTTGGTCTACCAGTCCCCTTCTACCCTCCCATCAGCCACATCCTACTGCCAGCCCCCAATCTCATCCCCCAGCCAGCCCCATTCCATCACCATTCCCCCATGTCAGCTCCATCCCACCACCAGGCCCATAGCTTTTCCCCCTGCCTTTTTCCATTGGATCAATCCTTACCTTCCTTAAACATCCGAACCCCGCAGCGGTTCTGGTCCAGCTTTGAGTCAGCTGGTGTCATCAGTGTGACAGTGGGCACCAAGGTGAGATAGGGCTGGTTACAAGGCCACGAGGAACGTCCAACCTCAATCTGCAGAAAGGCACTGCCATAGTTCCCTGGGGGAGCAAAGATGGAGCAAGGCAGTTCAGAGCTGCTGACCCAATCGTGGGGCACAACCGTGGCTCCTGCATGGGGTGGGGGACAGGGAAGTACCAACGTCAACGTAGCCAATGGGACTAGCTCTCTCTAGCTGGAGCTCCACACTCAGCTGCCTGCTGTGCTCCTTGGGGCAGCCAAGCCAGGGCCGTATGCCATCCTCACTCAGCAGGTTCTCTGCCGGGTACTTGGGGTCCTGCACACAGAGTAGGGTCACAGTATCATGCACCAAGCCCTCCCTAAACACCTTCCTCTCCAGCTCCAGCTTGCTCTGGGCACAGGGGAAAAGCACAGAATTCTCTGGTAACCCACAGGAACAACACCCTATTTTGAGAGAACAAGAATCATGAGGAATTCTTGCCCTTCAGCCTAACAAGGAGAGTCAGTGCTGCACCCTGTCACATCCTGACCCCAGCAGCTCAGAGGGATCACCCCCCACACCAAGCCCTCCAGAGAAAACCCCCAGGCACCTGGGAGGAGAAAGACACCACATAGCTGATTTTAACTGGAGCCATTCAGGATCCTCTGGAGACAACACTGCCAGAATGTAACTTCCATTCGGATCCCTCCAGTGCCTGGTGGAGAGAGGACAGTCTTATAGGCTTGAGCGTCTCCTTGCTCTGGAACCATTCAGCCGCCCCCCAGTCCCATCGCACCGCCTCAGCGCACCCCAGACATGCCCCACCTCCCCTCAGGCTACTGCCCCAGCAGTAACCCCTACATCTGACTCACAATTCCCCAGCCCCGACCAGCCACCCCAGTGCCCCCAGCTCACTCCATAACCTCCCATTCCCTCCTCATTCTGCTACCCAGGTGCCACCCATATCCAGCCCACAAGCCCCAGCCCTATTCTGTCCCTCCAGTGCCTTCAAGTCCTTCCCCACAACTCCCTTCAACTCCACGCCCTGTATTCCCAGACCCACACCAATGCCCCAGAGCTATTCTGCTATCGCACTTCCCCCCTTTCCCAGCCCTATTAAACCCTTGGCTCTGCCCCACAGCCGCTCCACGCCGTTCCCCGACCCAGTGCCACCCAGTCCTGCACCCGGCAGCTCCCCATTCACCCCAGCCCCAACCGCACCGATCCCGAATTTCCCGCCGCCCAAATCACGTGACCCCCGAGGCCCGCTCCCCACTCCTCACCGCCCGCCCCACCGCTCCCACCTCGCCTCAGCCCCTCTCCCGACCCCGGTCCGGTTCAGGCCCCCGGCAGCCGTGGCGCCCTACAAGACACGTAGCCCCGGGGGAAACGCCACGCTACAGCCCTGTGCGGGCGGGGCTCAGGAGCCATCTGCTATGTGTGCCCTTTCCGGAACAGCGCGAGGCGGCAGCGGAAAGGGGCGGGCGGGGGCAGGGCGGCGGCCCGGGAGCACTGACTCTGCCAGCACCGCGGTGGAAGGCAGCCGGTGCTGGCGGGGGGGGGCGTCACACGTACCGCTGCGGGCCCGTAAATGGCAGCCGCTCCCTACCCGTGACAGCTCACCGCTTTTATGCGCCCGAAGTGGCGCGTCTGGCAGCTGTTCCACTCCTCCCCTCTTCTGATTGGCTGTCGGGGCAGAGCCGCGCCCAGCGATTGGCCCAAGGTGTGGCAGCTTGCCCGGTGATTGGCGGATCGCGGCGGAAAGAGCTGGCTGCTGGGGGGGCGGGGCAAGATGGCGGCCGTGCTGGAGGTGGAGGTTGGCGGCCCCGTTGAGCGTGAGGTGGAAGAGGTGCGGGGGCCGGGGCCGGTGGGGGCTGGGCTAAGGGGAACCAGGTAGGGCAGGGGAGGCGGGGGCGGGGAGTTTCGGTGCTGTGGGGGCCTTCTGTAGGGGAACCGCAGCGGACGCGAGGCCTGGGGGACGCGGGGTCTGGGGGAGAGCGGTGGAGGGTGAACACTGAGGAGCTCTGAGGGTGTCTGGAATGGGACGGCAGCGGCTCTGGGTCACTCTGAGCTTGTAGGGCTTTGGGCCAAGTAGGTGTGGGGAGAGTTAGGGCTGGGGGAGATCCTTGGTGTAGGAGGACATTGGGGGTCCCGGGCAAGGGTGGCGCTGGGAACTTCGGAGGGCCCATGGGACAGGGGACAGTGGGGGTCCTGAGGGCAGGAGGGCAGGGATGGAAGCTCAGCTGTTGTTCCCATGCTGGCTTTTAAACCAGGATGAAAAATTACAAAACTGGGAAAAAAATCAGTTTGGAAAGATTGAATTGGAATCAGAGTGGATGTCTGCCACAGTGTACGTGCCACTTTCCTGCACTGCTGCCCCGGACTCTTCACCGTCCCTTGTGCTTCATGCTTGGGAGTCTTTCTTCCACTTGTAGAGAACCAGGAGAACCTGGTTCCATCCTGTCTGCACTGTGGGAGCAGCAGCACAGGGGCATAAGTCACTTAGCTGGTACAGTCAGGTATTTTTTTGTGCCTTTCCCCAAGAAATCTCAGATGCTGATGGTTTTATTGGAGAAGATTCCTGTAAAGCTGTGGAAATTCCCTGGTGTATGGCTGAGCTTTGGGAGCTTGTACCTCTCTGTGCCCTGTATTGCTGCTGGAGAGTGGGTGCAGTGGGGTGATGGGAGGATTAAACCACAGATCAGTCACTCTTGAGTTGCTGTTGGTTATAGTTTAAGATACTTATTGGTGTCTTTGTATGTAAAAATGTGGAAGATCCAAATTCTGATCCTCAGAAATGAAATTCCCATTTTTTATTCCATCGGGGGCTGACAGAGAGGGCGTCATAAGGAGGCAGCAAATGAGGAAGTGTATATAGGACTGTGATTATCCCTGTGATCCCACAAATTTTTGGTACAAAACCCATCTGCTTGTGTTGTCCTGAGGTCTTGGCAGCTCTTTGGGCAGAGCAGGTTGTTGATGAGCCACTCACGGTGGGGACCTGAAAGCAGTTTAACATTCCAGTGGAATAAAGCTGAGTGTCTCGTGGCTCTGGCTCTGCCTGTGGGGAGGAAAAGTTTAATTTCAAATTATCCAAATATTTGATCAGTTGGGACATTTCTGCTCC
This sequence comes from Lanius collurio, assembly GCA_020086605.1. Classification (NCBI taxonomy): domain Eukaryota; kingdom Metazoa; phylum Chordata; class Aves; order Passeriformes; family Laniidae; genus Lanius; species Lanius collurio. The sequence continues at coordinate 42,396,087 of JACBWW010000006.1, read as the reverse complement.
CAGCTCCATGTTCCTGCACTGTCTTATGAGTAGAAAAAATGCAAAATTGAGATTCCAAAATCTCTTCAGACTTTCACTAAATAATGTTTCTCCTCCCAACCTTCCTTGGTTGGACTTAAAATGCTGTGGACAGTTATCTTCCCCTTATTTCAGGTTATTCCTGGTAGGTGCTGGGAGACAAAGTTTGAGGTTGGGGTTATGGGAGAGGTGAGATCCGGGCTGTCAGTTGCTCTGGGACTTTGAATTGGAATCAGCAGCTGCTTATTCTCCATCCTCAAGACATTCTTCTTGCCTCCTTTGGAGATTTAGAGCATAAGTAGATTACAGCCAGCTCACAGTGGCATGTATGTTTGCCCAGAGATCCTCCCAGCTCCCTGGGCTGTGAGGAACGTGTGGCTCCAGCTTTGGTGGCATCCATATCAACAGCCTTTGTGTTTTCCTAGAGGGGGTTATTCCTTGACTGCCTCAGTGGTGGGCATCACAGATTTGTGGAGGCTTTGGGGCATCAGACCCTGCAGAAAACTGGGGAGTGGCACAAGGTTCTTCCAAAGGCCATGATACTATGGCCAAGGAGAGGATTAGACTTTAGTCCTAGATATCCAGTTTCTCCTAGTCATCACCTGGAGGAGGCTGAGGTTTTTGAGAGGATCATGAGTTACAGAGGAGACAGAGAGCAGAAGAATTATTCTTAATTACCTTTTTTTAAACAAAAAGTTTTTCTAAGAGCTGTAGTTGGTTGCATGCTGGGTCCTGTGCTGGTGTGGCAGCTGGAGGGTGCTGAAACAGGAGTGGGCTGATTCTCAACACCTGGTAGAGCTGATCTTCAGCTGCTTCAGTCACCTAATTGTTCTTGTGAAAGCCCTCTTGCTAAAGGGAGACTTAGGAGTAGAGGTTCTTTTACCTAGCTATTGGGGTTAGAAAGAGACCCCAAACCCACAAAAGATCCAAAAATTGCATGTTAAAATAAGACAACCCCAGACTAGAAGTGGAATGAATGCTTGCTAGCAAGAGCAGGTGCTTCCTTCACCATTGCTATGCATTTTTAGCCCCAACCCAAAACTTCTGTGTTAAGAGAGTGTGCAGATCAAGGAGAGGTTAACTGGAAGGTCTGATTCAGGGTGGCTGCTCTGCCAAGTCCTATCTCACAGTCATCAGATCCCTTCCAACATCCCTTCTGTCACATCCTGGCCCCGCTTTAATAAAGTTATTTGAGGAGCTTTGAGCTCTGGGGAATCTGGTGAAGCTCAGTCCTGGTAATTGAGAGAAAATTGTGTCCAGGGCCATGGATCCCTGGTTGGCTTGGGAGTACAGCTCCGAAGAAGCCCTCTCTGAGCAATGACAGCAGGATTTCCACAGGGTTTAGGGCTGAGGTGGCTTGAGTTCATTTGCTGGGAGAATTTGGAGATTCAGGGGAGATGCCAAAGAAGAGAGGCTGGTAAATGTCCCAGTCTCTAAGATGGGACCAACCTTGTGGATGGAGTGGATAGGAATGAAAATAATTGCTGTGGTTGGAAGGTGCTTGTCAAACATCTTCATCTAGCAAGGGTCGGGGCAGAGCCTGGGAGGAGTGGGGATCTCTGGGGGGGAGGCAGTAGGAGCACCTGGGTGACTCCCAGAGCTTGCAGAGGGAGTGACCTGTGCTGGAGCCAACAAGAACTCAGGGTTTCTCAGCTTCTCCTGTGTGCAGTGACTACTGAACATTTTAAAATCTCCTTTTTTCTTGTTTATTTGGAGCAGTACTTGCTTCAAATTAATTCAGAGCTACTGAACTGGTGGATCTGGACGTGGCTGCTTTAGGAACAGAGGTGCTCGGGGAATTTGGTCAATACAAACACCCTTCTCAGTGTCAGATTGACATGTCACCACCTTCCCTTGGCTTTGGGTGCAAGCCAGCAAGGTCCAACAAGGATTTTCATAACTCTAGATTTTGCATCTAAGTCCTAAAGTGTTTCTTCAGGACTTGATTTTCAAGGGCTGAATGTCTCACAGCTCTTACTCTGGGGTGAAGCTCAGCAGATGTTCCACATCAGGCAGACAGATTGCTGCCGTGTGTTTTTCGCTATCTCCTTACCCTGGGGTATAGTTAGGTGCCACAGAGGAAGCGAGGCAGCTGTGCATCCTCAGCTGAGCCTGGCTGTGATCAGAGCTGCTGCCTGTGAGACACTTGTGTGCTGGTGACCAGGCAGGTGAGGTGACTGACTGCTGTACCAGTCTGGGGAAGAGCCCTGGCATAAAGGTTGAAGCCAAGCCTGTGGCCCTGTACCCAGTGGGGTGAGGTGGAGCTTGCTCCTGTGTACACATCTCTGGTGTGTGCTGGAAAGAATGATAACAGTCCCTGCTATGGCTTGTTTCCAACCTTCATCTCCAACACCTCAGCAATGCTGGCGTGTCTCCAGCACTGTGAGGATTTGTAAACTCCACATGTATGTTCCCAGCTTTAGATGAACTACTCTTGGCTTAATCTGAGTTTGTGTCTTACCAAGAAAAGGTGATGGGAAGAGCTGCAGGATTCCCTCCCTAGTGCCGTGTGTCAGGATGTGCTGCCCAGTCCATGAGCCCCTGTGGGGACATGACCAGTGCTGGGGGCTCCTCAGCAGTTAGGTGAAGATATCGAGGGAAGGTTTTGCCCGGAGAAGCTGTGAACTCCCCATCCCCGGAGGTGTTCAAGGAGCAGATTGGACGGTGCTTGGAGCAGCCTTGTCTAGTGGAGATGTCCCCATGGCAGGAGGGTTGGAATAAGATGTGCTTTAAGGTCTCTCCTACCCAAACCATTCTGTGATTCTATGGTTCTATGTAAAGCTCCCAGTGAAAGCAGAAATGCAGTGTTGAAGCTTCCCTTATTCTTCCACTGTCCAAAAGTGAGCCTTTTGTGAGTTTTACTGGAGAAGATGGGATTCATATATCTATTGTCAATCCTCACTAATAACAGCAGCTCCCCTTGCTCTTTCTTGGTAGCTCCTGCCTGTAATGTTTGGGAGGAATTTCCAGCTATCTCAGGAAACCAAGGCCTAAATCTTTCTTTTTCTGTGATTTTGAAACCTTTTTGGCACTGGTTTGTTACTGGTGTGTGACATTCTGTCCCCTGTCCTGCAGCCTAGTGGGATTTTGGACTCCTACCACTGGTGGAAGCATTGGCTGCACTGGGATCACCACTCTGTGCCTTGAGATGCCTGGCTAGGTTGTGAATATGGGATTTAAGCCAGTTCTCTGGTTCTGGTGGCATGGGATGGTGGACAGCGCCTCGGCTCCAATAAAATATGGGAGTGTAAGTGGTGGAGGAGCAGGGGGAGTTGTTGCACTTCCCACTCTTCCTGGGAAGCTGAAGGACAGCTCTGGGCTGTGCTGGCACTGTGGGCATGTTGAGGTTTGTTATTTAAAGCATCTGAATCCAGTGTTTCCCAGCAGCTGATTTCATAGGTGTTTTTTTTTGTCCCTAGGTTGATCTTTCACACTTGTCCCCAGAGGAGAGATGGAGGTGAGTGTTTTGGGAGCTGATTTGGAGCATACAGCTCAACTGAGCTCCTGCTATTGACCAGAGCTACCAGCAGTCCAGCATGTGTGGAGTGGGGCAGGAAAGGGTCAGCATTTTTTGTTGAGGGGAAGTATGAACTGTCTTAAAAGGCAATATTAATGTTTTTTTATTTTAAACTGCCACTAAATATAGAATCACAGAATAGTTTAGGTTGGAAAAGCCCTCTGAGATCATTGAGTCCAACTATTACCCCAGCACAGCCGAGGCCACCACTAAACCAGGTGCCACATCTACATGTCTGTTAAATCCCTCCAGGGATGGGGACTCCACTGCTGCCCTGGGCAGCCTGTGCCTGGGCTGGACAGCCCTTTCTGTGTAGAAATTTTCCCAATATCCATCCTAAACCTCCCCAGGCACAACCTGAGGCCATTTCCTCTTGTCCTGTCACTTGTTACCTGGAAGAAGAGACCGACCCCCACCTGGCTCCACCCTCCTGTCAGGGCGTTCTAGAGAGCAAGAAGATCCACCCCAAGCTTCCTTTTGTCCAGTCTGAGCCCCCTGAGGTCCCTCAGCCAACTCTTCACCAGACTTGTGCTCTTGACCCTTCTTCAGCTCTTTTGCCCTTCTCTAGACACCCTCTAGCCCTTCAGTGTCTGTCTTATAGTAAGGGGCCTGAAAAATTCCTCTTTTTCCCTTAGCCATTGCTTATTGAAAATCACAGTGAGGCTGGACTCTCAGTATTGCACCAGCACAGGCTGGGGGCCAAGTTGCTGGAGCAGCTCCATGGAGAAGGGTCTTGGGGTCTTGGTGGGGAACAAATTGTCCCTGAGCTGGCAGTGCCCTGAAGGCCAATGGAATCCTGGGGTGCATTGGAAAGAGCATTGCCAGCAGGTCAAGGGAGGTAATCCTGCTCCACTGCTCGGCCCTGGTGAGGCACCTCTGAAATGCTGTCTCCAGTTCTGAGCCCCTCAGGACAAGAGAGACATGGAGCTCCTGGAACAGGTCCTGTGGAGGTTACAGAGATGATGAGGGGACTGGAGCATCTCTCTTACAAACAAAGGCTGAGGGTGCTGGGGTTGTTCAGCCTCAGGAAGAGATGACTGAGAGGGGCCCTCATCCATGTCTGTCAGTGACAGGGAGGGGTCAGAGCACGGACCAGGCTCTGCTCGCTGGTGCCCAGCAGTGGGACAAGAGGCAACAGGCAGAAGCTGATGCCCAGGAAATTCCTTCTGAACATGAGAAGAACTTCTTATCTGTGCAGTGACCAAGTACTAGAACAGATAGCTCAGAAAGGGTGTGGAGTTTCCCTCCCTGGCGATATTCCAGAACCATCTGGATGCAAGCCTGTGCTATGTGCTCTAGGATGATCCTGCCTGAGCAGAGAGGTTGGACCAGATGACTGACTGGTGCCTTCCAACCTGATTTTGTGATTCTGTATTAGTTTCTAGAGAATGACTTAAAATCAGAGAATTTGGCATATTTGTTGGGTTTGGATGTTTTTGGCTCTAACTTCTTGAACAGTATTATCACCTGGAGACCAAGACATAAGGATATCACAGCCCTTAATTGCACCTTGTTTTTTGGTCAAACAGCACCAGCTCGGCAAAGAAACCCAGGTGTCTGGCAAGTATCAGTCTGGAAATCACTTGTTCCAGCATGCTCAGGGTGGAGAGAAGCAATTTGCTGGGGTTTGGGGGTTTTGCCTCATGTCAGCTGTTCCCCCACTCTCCGCCCCGACCCTTCCAGCCTTTCCCTTGTTGCTCAGGAGGGAGAACAATGTTAGTGGTCCCAAAACTGGGCCAAGGGTTTGGTATTGAGAATTAGCACACACTCTGGGTCAAGCAGTTGCAATGTGCTCTAGAAAGACACTGCTTGATCAGGATGGGTGAAAGAGATGACCCTGCTGGTGGTCCCTTCTAACCCTGCCCATTCTGGGATTGTGAGTTATGTTGACTGTGCACTCCATGTTCCTTAGTCCAGGTACGTAAGTGGGAGTTCTCCACCTCCTTCATGCTCAGATGGGCAAAGTGTTGTTCTTGGCTTTCACAGTGTAGAAATGAGCTGGTCCCAGAGTAGCTTTTTGTCCCTTCTCCTCTGGATTGTTCACAGCTACAATTCTTGCTGTTGTTTTTCCATCTGGTTTTTCTGGCTCTCCTGAGGTGTTTGTCCCCCAACATGCAGTCTGTGCCAGTGTGCTCTTCAGCTGCCTTTTCCTGGTCGTTTCAGGGTGGAGCATGTACGGATGCATGCCAAGCACCGTGGGCACGAGGCGATGCATGCCGAAATGGTCCTCATCCTCATTGCCACGCTTGTGGTGGCACAGCTCCTCCTGGTTCAGTGGAAGCAGCGGCACCCTCGCTCCTACAATGTAAGTTACCCCCACAGCCATTCTGCCTCCAATGCTGGATGCAAGTGTGGAGCGATGCCCTCCTTTTGCTGATGACAAAAGCGTTCCTGGTTTTCCTGTTGTGTCTGGTGTTGCGATTCTCTTGTTTTCCCAGCATCCCCTTGTTTCTCCCAGCATGTGAGAGCTAGGCATGAGGATGGATGAACCTGAAGGCCTCAGGTTTCTGTTGGAAGTGATGCCAATAACTTGGTGTGACATAGTGCTTTTGACATCAGGGATGGACAAGCAAATCCTGAGGGAAGCTGCGTTTTGTGGGTGCTTCCTTGGAAGCATTGGGGGCTTCTTTTTGCTTGCAGCCTGGGTTTTATGGTTCCTGCAGCACTCTGCTGAGCAGACCCGCCACTTGCCGATGCCACCAGCTTGTCTGGGTCAGTTAGTTACCTGAAGCAGCTTCACTCTGACTTCCTTATCACAATAATAGTGATAATAATATTGTATTTAATGTTTCCAGGTAGTACCTGTAGTCCTCTGTGAATTTTAAACCAAACCTGTTTGCCTGTTTCCCTCTATCAGCGCTGTGGGAGCTCAGCTGCACAGCTGTAGATCCTTTTGGGAATAGGCTGTAGTGCAGAGGCGAGCCAAAACCTTCTTGCCTTGGGTAATACCTGTCTGAGGTGTCTGTGGTTGCAGTGTTGGGACCCTGGGAAGGCAAAGGTTTATGTAGCTGCCTTACAAGAACTAGCTGTGTGGATCCTCTCCCATACGTTTCTCTGGAGATTATTCCTCTGTGTCATCCCGCCAGCTGTACCCTTTGCTACCAAAAATCACATGGATGCTGCCTCTGACTCCCTCACAAAATCATGGAACTGTTTGGGTTGGAAAAGCCCTCTGGCATCATTAAGTCCAACTGTTCCTTCAGCACTGCCAAGCCCTGCACTAAATTATGTCCCCATGTGCCACATCCACGCAGCTCTTAAATCCCTCCAGGGATGGTGACTCCATCACTGCCCCAGGCAGTTTCACCACCCTTTCTGGGAAGAAATTCTTCTGGTATCCAACCTTAACCTTCTGTAGCAAAACTTGATGCCTTTTCCTAATGTCTTGTGGCTTGGGAGCACAGACCAAGCCCCACTTGGCTATAAACTTTTTTCAGGTAGATGCAGAGAGCAGGAAGATCCTCCCTGAACTTTCTTTTCTCCAGGCTGAGCCTCCCCAGCTCCTTCAGTTGCCCCGTATCCGACTCATGCCCTCAGCTGAGCTTTGAGCTCTTCTCTAGGTGCCACAGGTCAAACCTCCCCAGGTTCCTGGTGCAATTCAGGGCCATTTGATGCAGGCAGGAGAATCGCTGCCACGACTGACGGGGTGTTTCTGATGTCTGAGGAGCAGAGAACCAGCTCCAAATGCCTTTCCTCTGTTCTGCAGATGGTGACCCTCTTCCAGATGTGGGTAGTGCCTCTGTATTTCACTATCAAGCTGAACTGGTGGCGGTTCCTGGTGATCTGGGTGCTCTTCTCAGCAGTCACAGCTTTTGTCACCTTCCGGGCCACTCGAAAGCCTCTGGTACAGACAACACCCAGGTTCGTCTGCCGTTCCTGTGGAAACTCCTCAGCCCCAGAGTAACCATTACCAAGGAGCTCTTTCCAGTTTCCCTGCCACAGAAGTGTGTTAAGCTTTGCACCCTGGGAGTGTGAGAGCCCTGCACATGTAAAAGAATGTGAAGCATTTAACTGGCTGCTGGCAGCCAGCCCAATGTACCTGGTACCTGGGTGGAGGGTGGAAAGGTGGATTCCACGTGGGTTGGTATCCTCACCCAAGGCATTTCCAGCATGCAGCACGCTTTCTTATGGCCTTTGGCGATAAGGAGTTTTCTAGTTTTGAAGTCAAGACTGTGAGCAGCCTATGACAGGTTGAATTAGGAATGTAAAGCTCTTGCCCATGTATTGGGGTAGGTGAAGTGTCTGCAAAAACTCTACAGGTGTGAAAAATAAAACTCTTGGCACACTTTGATTCAGGAACAAATGAATTCATTAAATTCTTTGTTTTAATTCTTTTCAGGCTGGTTTATAAATGGTTTCTACTAATATACAAGATCAGCTATGCTACTGGGATTGTGGGGTACATGGCTGTCATGTTTACACTTTTTGGTCTTAACTTACTATTCAGGTGAGTAAATCTTTCAGCTCCCACTCCTGGGGTGATGGGGTGGAACACACTTCTGGCTATTACTCTGGAAAAACAATTTATTTGGCAATCTGATTAATGGGGCCAAAGAGACTACTGGGGTGTCCTTTCACTCCTGGGAGGATCAGAGGTGAGGTGCTGGTACCTGAACTGGTCCAGGTTGCTGGACAGCCCACCTTCCAGCTCACTTGTTGGCAGCACCCCCAGCTCTGTGGTATCCAGCCTGGGGGCAGCAGTGGCATTTTCTCTGCTCTACTAATGAAGAGGTACCTGCAAGAAGCAGCCAGCCAGTGGGTGGTGGCAGAGGACTCTAGCACAAACCAACTTCATGGTTAGAGAGGTTGACTAATTCTCTGGAATAATACATTCTCTGGAATATGATTAGAGTGGCTTTACCCTCAAAAAAAACCCTGTTGATGGTTTTTCTGTTGTAGAATCAAACCAGAAGATGCAATGGACTTTGGCATCTCCCTCCTCTTCTACGGTCTTTACTATGGAGTGCTGGAACGGGACTTTGCTGAAATGTGTGCAGATTACATGGCCTCAACCATCGGGGTGAGTTCACGATGGACTGTCCCCCAGGCCACAGTTGTGCCCCATGTCAAGGGGGCCTGAAACAGCAGCAGCTTTGGCTTCCCTCAGATGGGAATACCCCCCCTCAGGGAAGGGTCCCTGGATCTAATGTAACAAGAGTTGCTCTGAGATCCTTCCTGAAGAGCGAAGCTTCTGCAGGGTCCCATCATCCTCAGAAGGACAAGAAGTTCCTCCCTGTGAGGGTGGTGAGACAATGGCACAGATTCCCCAGAGAAGCTGTGGCTGCCCCATCCCTGGAAGTGTTCAAGGCCAGATTGGATGGGGTTTGGAGCAACCTGGATTAGTGGAAGGTGTCCCTGCTCACGGCAGGAGGTTGGAACTGGGTGATCTTCAAGGTCATTTCCAACCCAAGCCGTTCTCTGATTCTCTCTGATTCTATGGAGAAGTGGAATGATCTGTTTAGCCCTGCTAAACTGACAAGTATTTCTTTTCCCTGGCCTTTAAAATCTCCAGTGCCAATGAACACTCCCATTTCTGGGACCACACTGTGCTTGCATTAACTTGTGACCTGCAGCCACCAGAGAAGGATTCACACTGTGGGCTTCCTTCCTTGTACCTGGCTACAACTTTTGCTATGCCTGTGGACAGAGGACATGGTGGCCTAAAATCTGTAGCCTGCTCACCTGGTATCAAAATAACCCACTCCACTAAAAATACATGACCTAGGACACCAGTGGAGTAGGTCATGTTTCTTTTCAGCAGCTGTTTAGGGTCTTGGACTTTGTGTTTTCTCGTCCTCTTCGTCCTTTCTCAGCTTTCTGCTGCTGCTTCTCGAGGTTCTGCTCCAGCCCCTGTCCTGCCACACTAGGACACCTTGGCACAGCTTGGGTCTCTCTTAGATCCCTAGGGCCTTGTTGGATGCTCAAATCAAAGCTGTGCCAGGGCTTTGTCAGAGGCATGTTTTGCTGATGGTACTAAACCAGGAGGAGCTGTGACCTCTTTGAAGAGAGAGTTGGACAGACAAGAGCTGAGCAAGCACCAGCTGTGTGAAATATAATGGGCAGGTGCCAGATTCTCCACCTGGGATGGTGTAATCCTGGTTATAGGTACAAATAAAGAAACAAGAGTCTGGAGAGAGTCCTACGTAAAGGGGAGTTTGGGTTGACAGTAAGTTGAATATGAGTCAGTATTGTGTCCTGGCAGCTAAAAGGGGCCAACTGTGTCCTGGGGTGCATCAGGCACAGCATCACTGTTTGGCTAGGGGAGGTGGTAAGACACCTCCAACAGTAAGACATGAGGAAATGGAGTGAAGCTGCATCAGGGGAAGTGTGGATTGGACATGGGGTAAAGGTTCTTTACCCAGAGGGAACAGACTCCCCAGGGACATAATCATGTCACCAAGTCTGCTAGAGTTCAAGGAGTCTCTTAGTCATATGGTTTAGTTTTAGGTAGTGCGATGGAGCAGGGAGTTTGACTCAGTGTTCCTGAGGGGTCCCTTGCAGCTGGAGTGTGTGGGACCTGATTTTTTGCTTGCACTCTCCATGTTGTGTCAGGCCTGTGCTAAGCCATCAGGCTTGGAAATGGAGGGGGTCGCTGCTCTGCGCTTTGCTGAATGAGTGTCAGGGACCTGCTGGGCCAGAGGTGGGGGCTATATCTGACTGGCAGCACAAGGTTGTCATTTTGGGTCAAAGCTGTGACCTCCAGCTTGTCCTGCTCTCTCCCCCAGTCTCTGCCTTGGGTGCACAGCCCTGGCAGGAAGCTGAAAACCCACCTGGCTGTCAGGGAGCAAAGAGGGGTGGCCCCTCAACATGGGGAGGAGGTGTATGGGGCTGGGATGTGATGGGCCACTGCATCACTGAGCAGCTGTCCTGTTGTAGTTGTTTCCTGCAGCCGGACCTGTAGCAAGGTTTTTAAGCCCCAAAGGCCAAGGCTGGACTCCTGGGGTGCTGACCCCAGCCCTCCTTAGAGCTTAGCTGTGCCACTGCGGGCGTGGGACACGTGCCCTGCCACTGTCACCGCTCTCCCTCTGCTCTGCCCTCGCTCAGTTCTACAGCGCCTCAGGGATGCCCACCAAGCACCTCTCCGACAGCGTCTGTGCCGTCTGTGGCCAGCAGATCTTCGTGGATGTCAATGAGGAGGGAATCATTGAGAACACCTACCGCCTCTCCTGCAACCACGTGTATCCTTCTCTGCAGGTGCCAGCCCCCGCCTCATGCTGGGATGGGCAGCAGGGACCTCCTGTCCTGTGGCTTCTTCCACACTGGGTGAAGATGCCTGTTCCGGACTTGGGGCCGTCTGGCTGAATTTGCATGTGATCTGTGCCTGTGTCATCACTGACTTGGCATGGGAAGAAGTGTCCCTGAAATTACTTTGTCGCCACTCACAAGTGGTTGTTTCCTCTCCCATCTCCTCCTCAGCTACCTCTGCTCAGCCATGGAGCTGCACCTCAGTTTCTTCCTGCTTTTGATAAACCTGCTGTGGCCCATCTCCCTGGCAGGGCCCAGCAAATGTTCTGGGGGAAATGATGGTGTGAGGTCGGGACATGAGGCGTCCCTGCTCCATGCCACACTGGCCCCTCATCAGAGACCTATTGCAGTGGGTCCTGAGTGTCCATAAGGAAGAATTGTGGGGAAACACTGCTGGTCCTCCTCTGAAAGCAGCCCCCTGGTCCAGCACTGCTGGTCACTACCTCCTCTGGCCACAGCCCAGCAGATTCCTCCTTCTCCAGAACTCCTCCAGGGTCTCCAGCACATTGGAGTCACTCAGTCCTTCCTGTCAGCTGATTGATGTGAAGTGGGTTTTGAAAGTGGAAGTCCTGGTTGGTGCTCAGCCCCAGCTGGGGCAGCGAGTCAGGGGTTTTTCCCCATGATGATTCAGTGTGGAGATGGGATGTCTTCTGGCACTCGGTGCTTTACTGCCTGCAAGGTGGTTTCCAAACTGGGCCTGAGCAAAGGTCATGTTGTTTTTAGGCAAAACTCAAGGCCTAAATTTAACTCTTGGAAACTGTTGGTGAGATTTATGGCTGACCCTGTGCAAGGGCCCGGGACTGCAGCTTGGGTGGTGTGGCTGCCAGAGGAGGTGGTCAGTGCTCCTTGGTGGTCCTCAGGGGTGAGGGCTGGCTGGACACTCCTGGATTGATGGCTCCAGGGCTTACAAGGGAGTGACTCCTGTTGCTGCTCCCTGGCATTCTTCCATGGTTTGAGCAGCAGAGATATTCTGGGGAAAGTTTATTTGCTCAGCAACACTCCTGTGCATGGCAGAGTCAGCTGCAGCCACCTCGTGTTTTCCTGTAACTTCTCCAGGCTGTGCTCAAGTTGTGCAAATCCTTGTGACAGAGCGCAGCAGGCACATGTAAGTCAGACCCTTACAGAGAAGTTCCATAAGTGTTAATCCCAAAAAAGCCTTTCGAAGAAGCCTTCCAAAATGCTTGCAGTTCACAGATCTCTCCCAAGCTGTCCAAACCCTCCCAGTGCTTGGGCACCATCACTGAAGAGTTTCAATCTCCCTGGTGCCAGTGCTGCCACCCTGGCCCTGTCCTGCTGCCCCATGAGCTCTTTTCGCTGTCCCTGGAAGCTGCTGCACCTTCTAGGAAAGGGGGGGTTGTTCAATGCACCATCCTCGCATGGTGGGATGTTTCCTTGGCGCTGGGGTGACTTCCTCAGGCTTGGTGGTTTCCTGCACAATGAGCCATGTATCCCCCTCTTCTTCCAGTTCCCCTTAACGTGCCACTCCCCAGGTTTCACGAGTTCTGCATCCGGGGCTGGTGCATTGTCGGGAAGAAGCAGACGTGTCCATACTGCAAAGAGAAGGTGGATCTCAAGAGGATGTTCAGTAATCCGTATCCTTTCTCCTGCTTGGAGCCAGCACTTTGGGAAGGGAAACAGTGGGTAGAGCACACAAGGGGTGAGAAGCTCGCCTGGCACCCTGGGTAGGCCGCTGCAGCATGTGGCTGTGGCAGAGACCCTGCAAAACCCAAGACAAGCCTGGTCATAGCCATCTCTCCATAAGGACCCATGTCTGTCCTTCCCTGGGTGCTTGTCCATTCCTCCTTGGGCACCTGTGTTCTCTGTCCCTGCTTTCGGGCACCTTTGGTTGGCTTCTGGGTGGGTCATGCTCCTTTCACTCATTTCCCCATGGCTCTTTAACTCCTTCCTGCCCAGCTGGGAGAGGCCACACGTTATGTATGGGCAGCTGCTGGACTGGCTGCGCTATTTGGTGGCCTGGCAGCCAGTGATCATCGGACTGGTCCAGGGTATCAACTACATCCTGGGGCTGGAGTAAGGGCAGGCGCTGGGGAGTCGCGGAACCACGAGAGGACATTGCCACCAGGGATGCTGGCTTTGCTCCGTCACCTCTCAGGACCTTGGTCACCCCTGAGGACAGCAACATCAGGGCCCCTCCTGCCTGGGCTAGGGGAGGACTTTTTTGAAAAGCAATTATTTTAATGAGCATATTTAAAACTTTCTATTACAGCCAAAAAGAGATGCTTGTCCCCTTTCCCTGCCCCTCTCTGGCCCTTTGCAGTGCCCTGCTGGGCTGAGCTTTGGGCTGGGGGCTGTTCTCCAGCTCCTTCCTGCCACTCTGCCAGGGGAGGCTGTGGGGAGAAGGGCCAAGGCTTTGCCATCTCCAACACTGGTACCCCGGAGCAGCCTTGCTGGCAGCGAGGATGGGATATGGGGGCTGCAGAGGAGAGGCTGGAGTCCAGTGCCCTGAAAGATGGAAGGTCACCTGGCTACCCCTGGCTGCTAGGTCTGCTCTGGGCACCATGGGTGTGCCAGGAGGAAGCAGGCTGCCCTCCAGCATGCTGATGATGGGCTTTGCCTTCGGGAATCCTTTTATATGCTCCCAAATTTTCTGTGTTCCTCCCTGGAGACCAGCGGTGTCCCCTGACTGCTCGGGGGGTCAGCCAAGGCATGGAGTGGGGCCAGTGCTGTTCTTCTCTGTGCCCTGTTGGGTGATGGTAACGGTACATCAAGAGCAGCCAAGAGTGGGTGCCCCTGCCCCAGGGCGCGGGTTCGCCCTCACTGGGTATTGCTCTTGGCACGGGAATAAAAGGGATGGAGTGAAGATTGGGCTGGTGCTGGTGTTTCCCTGCCCCAGCATTACTCCATGACATTCTCCTGGCCATGCTGGTAGTAGCCATGCCACCGTCCTGCTGGTGCGAGTGGCCTTAGGCTCTTTTTTTGGCAGTGGGTGGGGGCAAATCCCCCAATCCCAGGGCCAGTGGTGGTATTTTGGCATGTGAAGACTTGAGTCATATACACTGGGGTCTGGTGGAGGGCTGCAGGTCAACTCCTGGCTCAGGGGATTTGGGAACTGGCCACAGTGGTGGCATCGCTGTGGGTGCTGTGCAGGCTGTGTTCCCCCTGGGGAACCCCAGTGCCCTGCTGCACCCTCTTGAGTTTTATTTTGGGTGAAACCACATTGCAGTGTTGTGCCAAACACCAAAATAAGAGCCCTGGAAATGGAGACGCTGCCCTGGGTTTTTCTTGATCGTCTTCCCTGCTGTGGGGCAAAGGCCATGGTTCCTCCTTTCATCTCTCCCAGGGGGAGGATATTGTGTGAATAATGACCAAGCACCCATCTGCATTCCCTGCCCACCTCTTTCACCCTGTAGGATCCAGAGCTCATCTGGTTGGTATTGGTGGGCACAGGGAGGTGGCAGAGGAGCTGGCTGCTGCCTCTGGCTCATCATTGCCCATTGGACACCCATGGTTGCTGTGGGGAGGATGCAGCTGCTGGCCTCATCCCAGCAGGAGGCTGGGAATGTATCGAGCTTGCTAGGTCTCCAAGATCACACTGCTGTTCCTGCCACCTTCCTGCTGTGCTGGGAACAGGTATAACAAAACTCACTTGCAGTTTAGGGACTTTCCAGACCTTGCCAGGGCCTGTGACTCAGGTGGCTGCTTCTGCCCTGTTGCTGTGCCTGCACTGGCTCCCGGCTTTGGTGCTGCTGGGGAGTGGGGTGCAGGGGCTGGTCCCTGGTTTTGTAGCCAGTGGGTTGTCGAAACCACAACTGCTGTCACAGGGCTGACTCTCGGGGTGGGGCACTGCTGTGGGACACAGGAGAGGGCTTGCTGCAGCCAGTGTCTTGCTCAGACCTCCCGAAGCCAAGAACTAAAGCCCTGGGGGTTTCTATCCGCTAAGCTTTTGTCCTGCACCAGCTGGGACACCCAGGGGCCAGCACCCGGGCTCCCCCGGCCATTGTTGTATTCAGTCGCCCGGGGGTTTCACCCACCTTCTGTGCAGACCCTGCCTTGGCCCTGATCCCAAAGCACTGGGGAGCAAACCAGCATGTTCAGAATGCTGTGACACTCAGCCGGTGCCCTGTGTGCTGGACATTGGGGGGCCCAGCTGGGCCCCACTCCTACATCTCTGGGGAGCCTATGGATGCTCCCCCAGGAGCAGGGGGAGATGTTGGGCGGGGAGGGTCATGGGATGCAGGTCATGGGAGTGCCTGAGGGACGTTTACCCCCAGGTGCAGGGGACAGAGAGCACAGGGACATGGAGTGCTGGGGACACTAGGCACGTTCTAGGGGCTTGGGGACATGGCGGCACAGGACCCATCGACACACATCAGCGTCCAGGTGCGGGTCCCCGTGTTGTGGCGTCGCGCCACGTCGCCGGGGCTGAGGGCGGCTCCTGGTGAGTCACGGCGCTGCCTCTCGCCCCTCCCCGGGCCGCCTCATAAAGCGCCGCGGGCCCGAGCGCCGCCGCCCCGTGTCTGAGCCACGGTCTCTCCGTATGGACCGGAGCGGTGGGCGGACAGCCTTGAGGAGCACCAGCCGCGACTTGAGGGACCCAGAGAGGAGGATGCCGGGGGGTACGGGAGCATCCCAGACTCAGGGGGTGCTGGGCGGATGCGAGGGCACGGGATCCTCCACCTGGGGAGTACTGGGAGGCGGATGCTGAGAGGACGGGACCATCCCAGGCTCAGGGAATGCTGAGGGAACCGCCACAAGTTCATGGGGAGCATCCCTGTGTGCCCAGCACTGAGCTCCATTTTTGCCCGCAGGGCCCCTGGGACCCCCTGCCTGGATCCTCCTGCTCTGCTGGGGCCTGGCCACTTGCTGCACAGGTAAGTGGGGATTACTGGGGGGCCGGGGAGCCTAAGGTTAGCCCTGGGCTCTGTGCCCCTCAAGAGGCCTGTGCAGGGGTCTGGAGACAAGCACTGTCCCTGTCCCTTTATGGGATCCTGCCCCCTCACCCACTACAAAAATGTGGAGTGTCGGGGTCACTCTTGACCTCCCACCTCAGCCCGTTCTGCTCCCCCAGGTGCCATGGCCTTGCTGCCGCCCAGCATCACCGTCCTGCGGATGCCGGCAGAGGCCCCCCACCCAGGTGAGAGACCCTCGTGGCCATGGCAGGGCCTAAGGGTGGGGAGGCTGCAGTGAGGGTCAGCTCCTGTGCCAGCCTCCAGACACAAGGTGAATCCTCCACCCACAGCCAAGATTTCGGTGGGGTGATGTTCCCCTTAGTTGGAGAGGAGGGCTGTGCCTTTCCTTGGGGGACACTGGGGACCCCCCCTGACCTTCAGGCCTCCCTCCGGCTGCAGGCGAGAGTGTGACCGTATCGTGCGAGGCGTTGAGTGGGCTGCCGGAGCTGACGCTGCTCTACTGGCTGGAGAACGGCTCCTTCGTGGAGAGCCTGCACCCGGACGGGGCTGTGCGTGAGGGGACAGTGCAGTGAGTGTGGGGACAGGGGTCCTGAGGGGCAGTGACAGCAGGGCAGCCCCAGTTGGGGCAGGGTCTGCTAGCCTGGAGTGGGCACTGATTGGTCCCCACTGGGTCCACAGAGAGGAGCTGCAGGGCTCAGGGTTGGCCCTGCACCGTGACCTGCACTTCAGCTCCTTCGACACCCGGTACCTGCACACCAACTTCACCTGCGTGGTGCTCAGTCCCCTCGGTGTCGACACCAGGGAGGTGCGATGGCCATCCCCAGCACTGGCCCCTGTCACTGGCAAGAGTGTGGGGCTGGGCTGAGGTAGGGGAGCAACTCGTGCTGGGTGAGCGCCCTGCAGTGCGGCTCCCTGCTCTGACAGCCCCGCACCACTGCATGGGCATGTGACACCTCCAGGGAGGCCCATCTCTATTACCTGCTTTGGGGACTGCATGGCCCCACGTGTGCTGGCCCCATTGTGAATGGGGCTTCCGGTGCCCCAAGCGAGCGAGAAGCACTGCCTTGGCTGGCACCAGCCCTGCCCATAGCTGGCTCTGGGACCCCAGAGTTTATTAAAGTACATCGAGGCTGCCCAGCGTTACCTGCATCCTGGGGATGGTTCTGCCCATGGGTGTAGAGGGCACCTGTGGGATGAGGAGGGAGGGAGAGGAGGTAGCCCTGGTGTCCGTCCATTCCTGACCCCTTTCCTGCCTGGTTAAGGGCTGGAGAGCCACAGTCAGTCCCAGTTCTGCCCAGGGAATACCTGGCAGCATGGCTGTGCCCTGTCCTGGAGGAGAGGGTGGGTGGGGAAGGCCTGGGCTGCAGGCACCCTGGGAGATGGGCCCATCACATCCCTCTTTGCACCTGGGGGGTTGGGGCTGTTCCCCAGCATGGCATTGCTGGGTCCCATCTGCTGTTCCATGGGGCAGCCCCCCTAACAATCCTGTGCTGGCAGGGCCCCTGCTCTTGGGTGCCAGCCTCCTTCTTGCTCCCTAAGGTACTTGTGGGGGCTGCAACCCCCCCTGGCCTGTGGGACAGGCTGGGGAACAGATCCCGAACCCCTTGAGCAACCCCTGGGCTATAGGCATCACACTTCAGGATGCTCAGAATGTGAGGGATAAGGATGAGGGGGATGGAGAAACCTCCAGATGCAGCTCCGATGAGCTGCCCATAGCCCAGCGAGCCACAGGAGCCCCCTGGAGACTTCCCAGTCCCACAGTGACTCTTAGGAGCCAGGGGAAGGCAAGCAGGAAGCCATGTGGGCAGAGACCTGCCTAAGGCAGCCCTGCTACACCCCCTCGATCAGTTAATGCCAACCTCCATCCCTGGGAGAGCCTCTCACAGACCCCATACTCAGCTGCATCCCGACACCCCAGCTGCCACTCAGCAAAGGCCTCTGCCAGGCTCAGCCAATATCGTGGGTGCAGTGGCACTATGGCCAGGCTGAGCTGGGCACAGATTCCTGCCGTGCAGGACTGTGTATGGATATCTCTGTGTCCTTCATCCTGTCCTGCTGTCACTGTGATGCTGGTGGCTCCATCCCTGACCCTTTTCCTTGCTGCAGTGTGATGGCAGCAGCACGCTCCTCACTGCACAGCATGGCCATGCTGTGCCATCTCGTGTTGTGCTATGCCACGCTGTGTCACACTTTGCTGCCCATGGACCCTACTGCAAACCCCAGGTCAGAGCAGCTCAGAGACGCTCAAGGCCATGGTGCCCATGGCACGCCCCCCCATTGCCCACCCCACAACCAAGATCAAGACCTCTCTGTCCTGGCAGAGCTGGTGGGACAGGACCATTCCCTGCCACATGTCCCCGTGGCTCAGCGGGGACATCACCTCTCACAAACTCACAGTTGTAGGTGCTGAGCACAGTCAGAAACAGAACTGGAAGAGGGCAATGTCAGTCAACTCAAACATCTGGAAAAGCGAGATGAGAACCTCCTTGTCCTCATGGCAGAAGGCCTTGGTAGGGACACTGTAGCAGGTCTCTGTCAAGAAGATGGCATCCCAGTTGAAGGGCAGGGTGCCTGTTTTCCAGAGGAAAGTGGAGGTGGAGCAGCTGACATGGATGGGTATGTGGCACTAGTATGCTCCTGTGGACACAGTAGCAGCTAAGAAGGTGGGGGGCATGTCCAACACTATCTCCTTGATGAGGTGGAGGTCTTGCTGGTGTAGGGGGCTGCCAGCAGCCAGATGCTCCATCAGGGCAGAACCACCCTGAGGGAAGCTCCCAGATGCCGTGGTACTGCAAACAGGGAAGCAACTGGTTGCTCCTCAAGTGGTTGTGGAAGTGTGGCAGCAGGAGCAAGGTCAGCTCAGGGAGGGTGGTGGGGCCTGGGAGGGGCTGCTGAGAGATGCAGGGCAGGCTGGCAGAAAGCACTCCAGCTGCATCACAGGCCAGAGCCCCTCCTCGGCACACGTCCCAGCATTCACCCAGACGCTGATGCTGGCACCAGCTGAGATCGGCTCTGCTGTGTCACCCTACTGGGTGGAGCAGCCCCAACTGGGTCCCAGCCAGCAGCATGTCCTGAGCCTCTGGGTGCATGGGTGCAGGGTGCTCCTGACCCAGCACGCAGTGCTTGCCCCAATCCCTGTTGTGCTGCTCAGGACAGTGGAGGCTGTGGCTCAGGTCAGTAGCAATACCTCTCCACAGCACACTTGGAGGTTAAGAAACAAAGCAGAGGGACCATGGGACCAATGCTCATGACATTGGAATGGCAGCCTAGAGCTGGGCCCCCAGCCTCACTTCCAAGCCAAAGTGAACCCCCAAGACTTTATCACTCATGTGACTGAGCCACTTCTGACTCCTCCAATGCTGGTAGCAGCAACATGGCCATGCTCACCCATCATCCCCACATACTGACAGGGTTTGTGTCTATCAGGAGCAGAGTCCTCCCCAGATGAGGGGCCCCGTCAGCCAGGAGGGAGATGGACAACAGCCAGATATGGGGGGATATCAATGAGTGATGAGGGGTCAGGGGGATGAGAGTTGGAGGTGCTGGGGACACCGAGGAGGAGGGGCCCTGGGGCTCACTGGGATGGCACACAAAGGATTTGCTGTAGTGGGGGAAGTCCAAGCAGCATTATTCCTGCCTGAGGGCAGGAATCCACCTGGGGGGACCCTGGTGAGGACAAGGAGACACTGTCTCCTTGGAGCACCTGGGATGAGAAGTAACTCTGGTGGGAGGAGAGCCTGGCCAGGGCAGCCCTGGAGGCTAAGGAGGAGGGAAAGTAAAACCACAGGCTCCTGTGCTCACCTTACTGTAAATTAGTCTGGTTCTCATTACTGGTTGCTTCTGCTTACTGTGACCTGTGGATGTGTCCACATGGAAGAAGGACACTCCAAAGCATTGGTGACTGCGAGTATGTCCGTGCTGCAGCAGGAGCACCTCTGAAAGGAATGTGGCCCAAGGATAAGACCATGCCAGAGAAGGTACACCTTGAAGTGTCTGTAGCTGTGCTGGAGGTCATGCTGAAACACCTGAAAGTGTGTGGCCATGCATAAGCCCCCAAAGAGCAGGTCCACCCTTAGAGGCACTGCAGTCATGCAGAAGGCCAAACTAGAGCAGGTATATGCCCCATCTCTGGAAATGTTCAATATTGGATGGGGCCTGGACAGCAACCTGGTCCGGTGGAAGGTGTCCCTGCTCATGGCAGGGAGCTGGAAAAAGATGAGCTTTAAGGTGCCTCCCAACCCAAACCATTCTGTGATTCTATGATTTTGTGAACATTTGTGGACATTTTATGGGTATTTTATGTACATTTCATAGTAGTGGTCCATAGACTAAGGGAATGATATCTGTGCATGATAGCTAAGGGTGGGAAGGGGGGTAGTGAGTATTGGATAGAACGAGACCTGAGCAGAATATACATGGCATAGAATAAGAGATGAAGAAGGTGCTGTGTTGGACAGAGGAAGAGTTCCATTTCTTCCCTGGGGCTATGGTTTGAATTTTTGCTGGAGAGAGTACTGATAAACCAGGGATGTTTCAGTCAGTGCTGAGCATCAAGGCCTTTGGTGCTCCTCACGCTGCCCCATCACCAGCAAGTAGGGTGGGGGTGTGAAACGAGTTGGAAAGGGACATGGCCAGGACATTGGATCCCAACTGACCCCAGGCATATTCCCAACCACAGGATGTCATGGTCAGCAGTAAAACTAGGGGAGGTTGGTCTGGAGGGGTTATTGCTCAGAGTAGAAACAGGAAAGTTGTACAGACAAATCCCTGGCTTTAAGCCAGGTGCCACCAAAAGAATTTTGGGGTTTTTGATCATGGGTTGGTTTAGATGACAACAAGCCTACTGGTGACAGACTGGGTATACCTGCCTCAGAGGGAAAAGTATCTTTGTGCAGGAGTTAGGAGGGCATGTTGAATGACCCTTAAACTGGATTTGAAGGGGGAAGGAGATAAAAACCAGGTCATTGGAGATAAGCCTGGGAGTGGCTTGACACTGTTTGAGAGATGGTATGTTAGTGAGGTCATTCAGGATACCATCTCAATAGATGTAGGGAATGGGGATCCATGAAGCGGCAAGGATGCAAGTGTTATTGATGTGCTAGACACCATGGAAGTTCCCGAGAATAGTCACTCAGGAATTGGAGCTTCTCTCCCCAAAAGGACATTGGGATCAATAACCCAACTGATGTGCATCTGCCTCAATGCCTGCAGCATGGGCAGCAAACAGGAGAACCTGGAAAGTGTGGTGCAAGGGGAAAACTGTGGCATAGCTGCCATCACAGAGATATGGTGGGATGACTGGCACCACTGGAGTGGTGCAATGGATGGTGAACTCTTCAGAATGAATAGGCAAGGAATGAGAGGTAGTGTGGTAGCCCTGTATATGAGGGAGTGTTTTGACTGTCTAGAGCCTGACAGTGGTGATGCAAATGTTGAGGATTGCTGGGTAAGAATCGTGGGGAAGGCCAACAGGGCAGATATCCATGTGGGAGATGGGTACAGACCACCTAACCAGGACCAAGAGGCAGACAAGAAGTCTCATGATGGCCAGCCCTTGTTTTCACAGGGGCAATCCAGTAGAGAGGAGAGAATTCAGGAGGTTCCTGGAGTGTGTGAAAGAGATGTTCCTGACATAGCTGGTGAGGGGGCAGCTAGAGAAGGCACATGCTGGACGTGCTGTTTGTCAGGAGAGGAGGACTAGTGCATGTTACTATGGTGGGAGGCTACCCTGGGCACAGTGACCGTGAAAGCATAGAGTTTTGGATTCTTGGAGCAGTAAGGAGGGGAGTCAGCAGAACTGCCACCTTGTACTCCCTGAGAGCAGACTTTGGCCTGTTCAAGGGCCTGGTTGACAGAATCCCTTGGGAGGCTGTCCTGAAGGGGAGAGGAGGCCAGGAAGGCTGGATGTGCTGTAAGAAGGAATCTTCAGGGCGCAGGAGCATGCTATGCCAAAAGAAGAGCCAGAGGGAAGAGAACTTTGTCTGGAACTCAGAGTAAAAAGGACGGTTTATGACATTTGAAAGAAGGGGCAGCAAATCAGGAAACCAACAAGGATGTCACGAGGTTATGCAGGGAGAAAATGAGAGGAGTGGAAGCCCTTCTGGCCACTGCTGCAAAAGACAATAAAATAAATGTTTCTATAAATACATTAACCACAAAACGGGCTAAGGAGAATCTCCTTTATTGGATGGTGGGGAAACATAGAGACAAAGAATGAGGAAAAATCTCAGGTACCTCAAAAGGTGATGGAGCAGACCATCCTGAGTGCCATCATGTGGCATGTGCAGAACAATCAGGGGATCAGGCCTGGCCAACATGGGTTTGTGACAGGCAGGTCCTGCTTGACCAACCTGGCTTCTATGACAAGATGACCTGCTCAGCAGGTGAGTGAAAAGCTGTGGATGTGTCTACCTAGGTTTTAGTAAACCCTTTAACACCATTTCGCACAGCTTTCTGGAGAAACTGTCTGCTCATGGCTTGGACAGGTGCACTATTTGCTAGGTTAAAAAAAAAGCCCAGATGTCCAGGCCCTGAATAACATTCTAACTCCTCCTGACTTTGGCCAAATGCCATTTCAGTGGTACCAGTATCGGCTGTTCCCAGAGGGATCTGGGGCATGTAAAGGCCAGGCATTGTTTTGAAAAAGCAGCAAATATCTTTTCATTTGAACCACAGTAAATCTTAGTCTTTGTTCCTTACATGTGCTCTACTAGAGTGCCTTTGTCCCACAGCATATTCGCTCATGATTATTTTTAGGATACTCCTACTGCATTTCCTTGTGAAGCTGTTTATGAGTCCTTGCAATTAATGTCTCTGCTTATTCAGGACAGTTCGTCCCAGGCTAGCAGCAGAAATTCTAGCATTCAGTAGGTACTCTGGTGTAAAAACAGGAATGTAAAACATGCCACAAAGGTGGCATTTTCCATGCTGGATGCACGGTGTTTGAACAGTTGAGAGCCAGTTGTACCTCTGCTAAGCTGTGACCGAAAATTTCATAGAATCATAGAATATCCTGAATTGGAAGGGACCCACAAGGATCATTGATTCCATTTCCTGGCCCTGCACAGAACACTCCAATAATCCCACTCTGTGCCCGAGGGCATTGTCCAAATGCTTGTTAAACTCTGGCAGCCTTGGGGCCATGACCACTGCCCTAGGGAGCCTGTTCAGTGCCCAACCACCCTCTGGGGGAAGAACCTTTTCCTAATATCCAGCGTAAACCTCCCCTGATACATCTTCAGGCCATTTCCTTGGGACTGTCACAGAGAGCAGAGATCAGTGCCTGCCCCTCTACAGCTTCTCATGAGGAAGCTGCACACTGCTATGAGGTTTGCCCTCACAATCTCTTCTTCTCCTCAAGCCAGGTGATCTCAGCCATTCCTCTTATGGCTTTCCAGTTACTCCCTCCAGTTGACTGAGCAGGCTTTCCAACTGTGCCTGAAGTTCTGTTTTAAACCTCCACCCAAATTCCCCAGGAAGCAGGCAGAGCAGCATCGAGTGAGAGACAAGGCACTGCTGCCTGCCCTGCAGACTGACCCCACTCCCAGCCACAGCTGAGGAGTTCAGCCAAGCGGGAAACTGAGCACGGACAAACCCACACACTGGCATCCAGAGAAAGGGTAAGTCACTGTTTTGGCTCTAAAGAAGGGGGGTAAATAAGAGAGAAACGTTTAATAGCTTGTATTTTTATGAACGAGGCCATTTCTCTCCCTCTCTAGTAACTCTTCCTAGCAGGTATTTTTGTTTCAAATTTGTAGCTTTGTAGTCCAGGTGAAGTAAGATATTCTGCAAAGTTTGTCTTTCATATGTTGCAATTGTTTATACACTGTATCTCCATGCCTAAGGTAATAATATTTCTATGAATAATAACCACAAAGTATGATGGAGTGATTTTGCTCCATTTTGCAAAGACTCTTTTAGGCAAATCTTTAAAGGGGACAGGAATTTTAATGGGAATTATTCCAGCTGACACGAATTGAGACATTTTATTCAGTAAAAACTGCTTTGAGAAGAGCATTGGAAGAGAAGGCTTGAGGAAAGAGCATCTAGGACCTCTGTTTTATTCTGCCATTTAATTTATAAAGTCAGTGATACAGTAAGGACAAACTAAAGTAAATGTACTATCTCTATATAGCTCTGGAGTCTCAATGGCAATGACAACATCCACTGTCTGAGTGAACAGAGCTGAGATATCTGGCCCCAAGGTGCCCTGCTCCAGAGTTTCAGTCTCCAGCTGCTTAGTGACCACTAATATTTCATACCAGCTTTGTGATCATGCAGCTTTCTGCTCTCACTTTTTTCCCCCTAATTTAGGATTTGAACAATAAAAAATTAAGTGTTACAATACACTGTAATTTTCAGCATTATGTTTTGGGATTAGCAAATCTTTAATTTCATCTAACATTTAATTTCAACTTTTGTCCCAGGTCATGTTAGAAAGGACACTGGGAAATAATCAAAACGGCAGTCAAGCTTTCTTTCCTAAAGTTCACTCAGTGTAAGTACCCTTGCTCCAGGGAGTAGGTGGTTTGACGTAAAAATGAAATTTTAAGAAGTCTTTTAAAAATAAATTTAAGTACTTCATTGTTGACGTTCTCAGCTTGAGCCACCAACGATAACTCTTTTTTGGACAGGGCTGACTACCCATCCCTGGGACACCTGGCTTCCCTTTCTGAGGACACATGAACAAACAGGGCTTTGACTGTGCATACCTTACAATTACAAAAGTACTTCTTGTATGAAAATACAATTCACTTGTGCATTTGTGAGCCTGCACATTCATGCTTTATGCATGGTTATACATTTCTGAATTTTTTGAATACTTGAACTTTAAATCCCAGGGAGCACAACTCCACCAATCACTCTGCCTTACATCTGTGCAGAACAGTTCTCTCCTCCATGCTGGTAAACCTTTAAAACACTTCCTTCTCACTTTTCATTTATATAAATGCTTATCCTGATGCAATTCACATGTGAATACCCAGGTCAGTGTATGTCTGTCTTCCCAGACAGCATGTACTGTGCACACCTCCAGGCTGGAATAGCTTCAGGTGTGTTGCAAAGCAAATCCTGCCACTCATCCAGGTCCCCTGCTCTTTATTAGGAAAAGTGCAGGCCGCATGTAGGAAACACAGCATGAAAATGAAGATTTGCACATGCCTCCTTTCTGCTCTCTCGGGGTTGGGTATAATCAGGCTATGACCTGCCAAGGGTGACCTTCACCTGGGAAAGGAGGGAGGTATCACCACTCCCAGTTCTTTGGGAGGAGAAGATTTCCTCCTTTCCCTTGACTTTTCTCCTGATATTCTGCCTCCCTGCATTTCCATGTCACAGCTTTCCTCACTGTAACTTTTGCATCTGCTGCAGACAGAAGCTTTGCATAGGATGGCCAGGCTTGAGGATTTTACAGAGGTGTTTATAGATGAATTGCCTGTTCTGGAGTCTGTGTACACCTGAATATCAAAATACCCATACAGTGAACGTTTCAAGGGTCAGTGTATTGTTCAAGTTCAGTGCTACAGTATTATCTACTTTATCTTGCTGGGAAGGAATTTGTTTCGCTACACTTGAGCACTCCACTGCTACAACCTAATGCCAGTAGCCCTGGCTTCTGCTGCACAAGCAGACACAAATATAATTTTCAAGCTATTGACAACAAGAATGGACCATGGTGCTGTCTGAAAGACTGTAGAACTTCAGCTTTGATTACAAACTTATTTGCCTCAATTTATCTATGGACTAACTAAGTACAGTAGTTGTTCAAGCAAAGAGACTACAAACAAAATTCCTCTCAGCCATCAGCCCACTTAGGGAATTCCTAAAATTCCCATGGAGCAAAACCAGCAAATCCAGCATTTTCTTTTCCTTAAGGCTGCAGTCTCCCTAAGGCTTTCTGGTCAGATTATGTAGCTGCTCTGCAGTCAAGACTCAGATTAGGTTTATTAAGGGACTGACTCACTGCATTTTCCTGTAATCTTGTATTTTAACACCTGCTCAGTTCAAAATGCCATTTTGATCTAAATTGGGTGGGTTTGCTATTCATCCTGTGTACATTACTCAAGATGAACAAGATTATATAGATTCAAGCTCCTCTCTGCTTGATACAGCACTTTTAGATAGGTGTATGTTAGCACAAGTGATCAATGAGGGGTTTTAATTAGTTTTTTTTCTGAAGAAAGAACGAAAGAAAGCACCCTGTGAAGAAATTAATTTTATAGGCTTGGAACTTCCATTGAATAGGATAAACTTTCCTTGTGACAGTAGTATTCTTACACAATAGTCAAGGGCTCTTTACTGTGTTTTTGAAGTTTTCTTAATAGACAGACCTACAATTAGAAAAAAAAAAAGTGGAATTATCAAAGCAAGTTCAAAAACCTGAAATGGTGCTACTACTAAGCACTGAAAATCTCCTGTAGCAGTCAAAACCTGTGAAGCAAAAGGAACAGGGATGGAGTCTTGTACTAGAAAAGTTTTGGGATAACATAATAAACCAGGGTTTTCCTTGCTGGACAGAGGATATACATCTAAAACCTTGCATAGCTGAAACAATCAAACAAATAATTTTCTGCTGCTATCAATAGTCTGATTTTCACCTGAGAGGCCCCCACTCAGGACAAAAAAATGATTTACCACGTTTAGATCACTCAAAATAAGATTTTTTCAGAAGCAGGTTATTGCTAACAGAAGTAAGCAAAATTTCCCTAAAATAATTGGGATTTTTTGCTGCTAAGCAGAGAGTGCAGCTTTCCTTCTCCCCTCTCTATTGCAGACACCAGCTGCAAAGCAGCAGTGGCCTTAACCCTCGCAGGCCAGTGCTGCAGGGACTCTGAGGCAGCTTCTGGGATCTAGTTTTCTGCTAGTTCTTGCATGGAAGGAACAACTCATTACTGAACAACAAACACTGGATTGGATATACACCACACTAATCGTGAGCCACAGAAGGAGCAGCATGGGGGGCTCTTCTAGGAAATGTTTTCCCTTTTCCTTTATTTTTGTCAAAACAGGCTTGTAAAGTTAGCAAAAAGCCTGCCCCAGGAGCTCAGGTTTTTTTTCTCTTTCTGTATATTCTGCCCTGTTAAAGAGCTTCCTGACTTGTTGAAGAAGGATTCTTACTCCTTGTTTCTTCTTCATTCCTCCATCCCAGCTCTGGGCTGCAGTTGCCTCTCCTTCACCCAGCCCCTCATAAAATCGCAGGGTATTTTGAGTTGGAAAGGACCTTACAGCCTGTCTCATTCCACCCTCTGCCATATGCAGGGACACCTTCCACTAGACCAGGTTGCTCAAAGCCCTGTCCAGCCTGGCCTTGAACACTCCCAGGGATGTCTACAAGGAAAACAATGGTAGCTTCACACTTCAGCCAGATGAAAATCAAGAAAATGATACCAATCATCAAGGTCTTCTTGATAATTAACATCTTCAGGACAATTAAGTATCTTTTGATCTCAACCATATCTGACTTCCACCTTCCCATTTCCCATAAAGCCCTTTCAGTGGCAGAGTTTCTATCAAATCTCTTCTTGTAATTGCTGAACCTTTACCCTCTGAGGTAACCAGAACGGAGGTATTTTCAGTTCACAGAAACCAAAATCCACACTTCAAAACTTTTCTGAGGTGTTTTAATGCTGTAATTGGCAGGTAACTGCTGGGGAAACACTCTCAGCTGTTTGAAGAATTGGATTAACTATCAGTAACTTCCATGGGGTAGCAATATGCTACCACTGCTCAGTAAATTTGGGTGACAGCTTACCCTGGCATAAGAAAAGACCTTGGGCAATACAGTCTAGTTACTATTCAAGGCACTAATGAGTTCTTATAAAGGCACTAATGTTCTTATACACTGGTTACTCACTTCATTCTCACACACTAAGTGCTTCTGGGCAGCAAGGTGGGTGCTGGTGGTGAAAGGGCTCAGCAGCTGTTTATCTCCTAGTTTTACTGGCCTCTTGTTTTTTCTACTTCTAGTTGTATGTTCCAAACCAGAGCGCATAAAGATGGAAAGGACAGGCATGTAGGTTTTATCTCTAATTTACCTAGGCAGGGATGGGGGAATTTGTTGAAGTTTACCACTGGAACAAAAAATGACCAGTAACTCATAAAAGGAAACATTGCAATCACAGGGCATAATTTCAAAACACTGTGTAATTTCTACTTGACTGTATGAGACCAACTTAGAATGAATACCAGTGCAGCTGAGTGGAGGGCATGCATCACTTGAAACATGGCTGTCTGGGATGTTGTAAGAAATAATACCACCATGGGGAAACAATGTTGTTAGAATAAACCACCATCTGTTCGGACAAATTTATCTTTTGCTGGATTGGACAAGGAGAGGTATTTACCAAGGTGGTATTATTTCTGCTGGAGGTCATCTTGCAGCCTGGTAGAGCTCTAGATTCTTTTAACTGAAACTTTAAACCAAACCTTCAGCAGTAGTCCAAGATTACTTCAGTGCATGCCACATTTAGGCTACAGTGTCATTCTGTGTTTTAATAAAAATGTATTTACCAATCATCTCACTCATAATTTAAAAGTTCAATCACTTTTGGTATGCAAATGTGTTACCAGTTTTATTACTCCAGCCACTTTCAAGCATTGATGAACAGTGGGTATAAGGCTGGACAAGAATGATGGTCTAAACAAGCTGTATTGGACAATTATATGGAAATAAAATGCAAACCAGCCCATTCTTAGCTTGAGCTTCTGTAGACAAAGGAGTTATTCTTTTCACCAGAGCAGATACATAAAAGCAGGTGGGTTTTGGTTACCCATCAGTGAGGGAAGAGCACCTAGATAATTTGCCAAGTTCAGATGTGAAATCCTGTTTTTGTTTCCTGAGTTGAAAAGTCTTCTAATATAAACTAGAAAGCTGAAAAAGGCTTCTAAGATTTTTACAGAACTTTCTATACTGCTGTTACGTAAGGAAATGTCAAATAGCTTATGGAAACCAGTTGTAAAATCTATTGTGTCAGGTGGATGAGACTTTAAATAGTTGTACTGATTATACTGAAAGTCTAGCTAAATTTTACTGAAAACTTAGGGAAGAGAAGAAGATATACCCACCAGTTTTCCCTAGAAAACTGCACAGAAATTCTTGACATTTAGCACAGTCTGTTGCATTCTCTGCGTTTCTGTAGGTTATGTCTAAAACTATTCTGGTGAGTTCAAGGGATGAAGTATCTCTGTTAAGGAAAGTTGGGTAATGCTCAGAGAGTGACCATGGTGGAAAGATGTACTACACACACCATTATCCAGTTTTCTGAAGATACTCCATCTTCTTTTCAATTCTGGAGATGATGGAGAACACAGAACCACAACAGGCAAGAAAATCACCCCATATTTTATTTCATCTTCGTGGCAATATTACAACAAAGGGCTCTGGTTATCTCCAAGAGCCCTATTGAAGGCAGTTCTTCCATCCCTAAAAATTAAAGCTAATAATTTTCCAAGCCTTAAGCAGTGGAGACAGCAATGTGGTTTGATTAAGAACCATATAATGCACATTTTTCTGTAGATAGTTGTTGGCTTAAGTAAAGATGCATTGCAGGTGACTTTGACATTTCACAGACATCTAGCCTGCAACATATATTTCACTTCTTGCACAAGCACATCCCTCACCAAAGCCACATAGAAACTAAATCCCAAGAACTGGAAAGGAATGTTTCATCCTATCAATGATTTGCAGGGAGCAGAGAAGGATAGAAAGTATTTCTGGTGACTGAATTTCCTGGAATGCCAGAATTTAAAATTTTGTTTGGATTCTGATGGATGGAGCCCAAATGTTATCCGCTAAGCTAAACCTGAAATAGAATTTTCTTTGGTTGGCTGCAAACCAGTAGAGAACTTTAAAGGTTCTCCACCCTTCAAGTACTGAGAAAAATAAAGGAAACAGGAGTTAAAACTAATAAGGATGCATCAAAGTACTTTAGTCTAATGTCTTATGAATATTAAGTCCTCAAACATTAAGTGGAAAAAACAGTATCACCAGTATCACTCCTTTTGACACAGATAGGAGTTTGAATCTCTTTTACTTAGTCCAAACTCATGTTGTCAATGTAGGATTTCTTGCAAATACTACCTCCAATACAGAAAAATCCAAATAATTTCATTTAGTTGTGAAGCTATGTTGATATTACAGATTTCTGGTCTATCACAACTGTTAGCCACTGTTCAGGACTGAGAAAATAAGCAGTGTGGAGGTCCAGTAATAGGATTTTCAATGTGATTAAATGCTTAGATAGTGGAAACATTACTAGCAATAATGATATCACAACAGCTACAGCTTGGGTGAATCTGACTTTTGGAGTTAAACATCAGCCAGCAGTTGGACTGGAATTTCTGGTATGTTCCACAACATAGATTAAATATTTGATTTAAAAACTTAAAGGTCTGCATCCTTCTGTCATGGTTTAGGAATGGTATTCTCCAATTTCTCCCACTAAAAAACCCTCCCGTGATCCTTTCCCCCCACCTCCAACTGGAGGCACAAAAGGCAATGCTCACTGGTTGAGATAAGATGAGTTTACTGAAAACAGCAATGAGATAAGAAAACAAACAATAACAGGAGCAATATTAATAACAGAAGTCTACAAAACTGTAGGTGTATTGCTGTTTTCTGAAGTGCTGCAGACAAGCCTTCTGGATGTGAATTGATCTTGTTACATGATAAGGACCAAAGTCTGTCCAGCATGTGCCCTATGCCCTACTGCTGCTTTCACTAGAACCTGTCATCTTTGGTCAAAATTTGTCTCTAATGCTTCTTGGTGCTTCAAAACAGTTACATCAAATTAGACAAACTTTCCAACCTCCTTATAATTGGTGTTAGGAAATTGCATTCTGCTTCATTGCCTGTACCATCATATAATAAATAATACATCAGGAAAACACATATGCTCCTAGTAAAATCTAACTCCACTCTGAAAACCAAAGGGCTGTCAGCGAGAATCCAGGAATCCCGCCAAACATGCTCCCAACCATTTGAGGTTGCCTATGGCTGTGATGGAAACTTGCTCCATTGTCACAGGTATGTGTGCAGTTGCTATTTCGCTTTGCCAGGGTAAATGAAGTGGGGGCAGAGCAACTGACAAAGCCTGGATCTATCTTATCGTAGTTGCTGTTCCAAGACATAATGAGAGGTGGTCCCTGGTCATCAAAACTTACAGAGTATGGCTGGGGCAGATGTAGCTTCACATGGATCAAAATCAGGTTTTATCAGCACTCCAGGTTTTATCAGGATATACGCAGTGTACAGCAATGCTTCCACCCTTAACTGCTCTCCCTCCCTCCCTCCCTCCCTCCTTCGCTCCCTCTCTTTTCCCAGTATATCCCACACTCAGTTTAAGGGAAAGGTTATCACAGTGGTTACTTAGCAATTCAGGTGTAAAATAAAACTATCGCCTCTAGCCCTTCTCAGACTGCCTCACTCAGTGGAGAATAGGGTTCGTTGTCGCCCCTGTCTGGTGGAAACCAAAGAAAGCAGAATGGAGAAACAAGCAAGAATTGTCCTGCACAACTCCTTTTCCTGTCCTTACCTCTGCACAGGCCAGGCTCAGGAGCTGTCTGCATAGACAAGAGCATGTACAAGCTGTCTTAAAAGCAGATAAAACCATTTAGAGCAAAAGAAGAGCAAAAAAAGAATCCCAAACTTTAGTCACAATCTGTTTTCTATATCAGTGTGGTTGTGCTTTCCCCTTAATGCAGAACTGCAATATGACTCTGAATAGATGTGACAGACAATGAGTGGAAAAGCAAAGTAATATTAACCATTTTTAGAGAGATTTTTAGTATAATAAAGAAACTGTTTTTCCTCAGTAGGTAAAGCCAAGTGATCTAAATCACTCAGTAAAAGGAGGAGACACTTGGCAGCTTGGCACCAGTGCTAATGAAGCCAATAGCCTACCCTGCTTTCTCCATTTGTCTGGCTCTCATTTTGGCCAGATTCCTTGGCATACACATCAGTTTTGTGAGAAGTGAGAAGAACCACACGCTAATTTTCACTAAGGAAAACACAATTCGCAACTGCAGCTGTTCCATGGCTATCCATGACTGCAATTACTGCCTGGCAAACTTGATGTGCAACTGCAAAACAGTGCTGCCTTCTACCATGGAAAAAACTACCTACAACAGCCACCTGACCATCTGGTTCACAGACACCTCTGTGCTGGAGATGGTCCTCAACTTCACAAGGTTGTGGGATTTGAAGCTGTCCTTCTGTGGCACCACTCCTCTCCCAACGGAATATTTGGCCATTTGGGGACTTCGAAAGCTCCGGATAAACAAGGTCAAGGGACAATTTCCAGAGCAGAGCATAACCATCTGCAGCAGCAGCAACAATGACAAAGGAGACTTGCTTGAGGTGCACAACAAAGACAGGCAAATGCTTACATATGTTTCTTTCCTGGATACCTCCCTTTTCAATGGCTATTCATTGTTGAAGTCATACAGTGTGGAAGATGTCTCTAGTATCATGAAGCACTTTCCCAGCCTCCTGTACTCTGATGTTTTCTCAACCCCAGATAACAAGAGCTACGTTGTAACATTCATTTACTGAGTTATTTAACACAGTGAAAGGCATGGCAACCTGCTAAGAGTTAGAGGGATGGGATGCCTTTAAATCTGTCCAGTTTGTCCAGGAGGAGCTGTTAGGGGACTGCGAGAGAACTCTACAAGGAGGTGTTTGAATTAAGAGACTCATCAGATTAATTCAGCAAACTCTTAAAGAACAAAGTAAATGTGAAACAACTGTTTTCCAAAGCATTGTTAGAATTTTTTTGTTTATATATTCTAAGCTGACAATTGAAATCTGCAGATCAATTTTATTTTAAGGTTGTGCCTTGGACAGAAGAAGGTATAACCGTGTAGGTCCCACTGCAGAAGAACCCAAGCCCCCCAGAGAATCACTCAGGTTAGACGGCAGCTCAGCAGGTAAATTCACAGTTGCTTTGCAAGCTGCAAACTACTCCCATTACACTCAGAGATTTAGGAAACAGAGGTACTGGACTTCCCTCTGTGAAGGAGGTATTTCCCTGCATGTGTCCTTTCTTCCTTATCCCACACATAATCTTTATTTCCAGACCACACGATATTCTGGGTTGGAAGGGATCCACAAGGATCATCAAGTCTAACTCCTAAGTGAATGGTCCATATGAGGATTGAACTCACAACTTGGGTGTTACTAGCACTGAGCCGACTAGCACGACTGCTTCTGGGATCAGACCAGGCAGCTCAGCAGTTGGTCCTGAAAGCTCCCAAGGATGGAGCCTGCACAATCTCATTGGGCAACCTGCTCACTGCCTTGCCTGTCCTCACCGGCAAACTTTTTCCATGTATGAACCTTAGCCTTCCCTTCTCCAGGCTGAGGATGCCCAGTTCCCTCACACTTTTCTCAAAGACACCTGTGCTAGTCCCTGCCCATCTTGATGACTCTCCACTGGACCACTTCATTTGATCCATATTTTTCCAGGGAAAGGTTGCCACCTGCATGATGGATATGCTGACTCCTGCAATTCCCCCAAATGCAAGGAACTCTCAACTTTTGTGATAATGACAAACTCTTCATGTTCTCCCCTTTGAGAAAGTAGAAATACTCCATCCAATGACTCTCATCTGACAAGGGAGGTGAGGCTGTGGGCAGACAATTTGCAGATGCGTTGCATGATAAAGGTTGTCATTCCCCGAAAAACATATACCAAAGACTATTAAAATAGCCTAAAGTCTGCTCCTTGCCCATGTCTGCAGGATTTGCATTCTGTGAGATATGATTAAAGCTGGATCCACCAATATAGTACAATAAAGGCTTTGAAGTAGCAAGTCGTAAGAGCCTTGCATTGCCAGCAATGGATTACATGACACTGAGATAAAATATAAGAAAACTTCTGCCAAGAGAAGCTGTGGCTGCCCCATCCCTGGAAGTGTCCAAGGCCAGGCTGGATGGAGCCTGGAGCAACCTGATCTAGCAGGTGTCCCTGCCCATGTCTGGGGGGGACAGAACTGCCTGGTCTTTCCAACCCAAACCATTCTGGGATTCTGTGATTCTCTATGCACTTAGGGGAATGGCTATGAAGATTCTGAGGAACCTGTGCAACTGCTACAATTTAAAATAAAGACTATTTCTATTTTAAATAGTCATTTGATGTAACTGTAATCAATTACAAAGCAGTTTTTTTGCTAGGAAGCAAAACTCAATTTTTCAGAAGACTTAAATACATACCTGCCCCCCGTTACTTTGAATTTTCCCACTGAAATCAACAATGTGCTAACGATGGAATTAATGGGGTCTATTTTTGCAACTGCAAATAGATTTAAGCACACCAGTGTTTGCAATCTGGGTACCGAACTCTATTTAATTCAGCCAGAGAAAAAATACGTAGTTTCCCTTTGTCAGCACCTTGGCAACAAACCATAAGCCTTTTTCCCCAAATTACAAATATTTCTGGTGATACCTCTCATGACTGTGTATTACAGACACAGGCACATAATTCATGTCACCCACCCAGGAGCCCCCTTCTTCAGCTGTCTGTGCAAGATAAATAACCTTGCCTTCACCTTGCCTTCACAAACTAGCAACTCACCAATCCTGCATAGGATAGTGTTGTGTTTAAAAAAAAAAAAGTGCTGGTACACACAAATATATTGATTTCTGAATGTTACCAATGCTTTCTCCTCAGCAAAGATCTGCTTCCCTCTGGTAAAAAATGTGCGGAAACCACAGAAATTCCCCATTGCCATGACAGCAGTGTCCAAAAATTCACACATGCAGCAGCATGTATGTATTCTGGCCTTGTTGGGAAGAAATGAGGTTAAAAAAATCCATGGGCTTTCTAACAGCGCAAATTAAAGTTCCAGTTACTTTTGCCACTGTAGTGTCCTGATTGAGGCTGGTGCAAAAGACCTTCTACTCCAGTGCCCCAGTAAGTACTGCAAGGCTTTTTTTCCTGGAAAGAGCAAAAAATCCAAAAATCCACAGCACTGATATTGCAGTGATCTTTCCAACGCCCCTGTTCTGCTCCAGCGGATACCAAGAACCTGATTTCCCCAATTTTATTTTATACGGCTTTGCCCTATGGCAGTACTGCATTAGAAGCTCACAGATTTTTTCCAGAGCAACGTCTCCAAAACAGCGCCTGGTATAATAAAATAAATGTTGTATAACAAATTCGTCTCCTATGATGAACCTTTTGTTTGATATAACTCACGTTATACTTACATCATCGCCCCTCCCCCCAACCTTTCCCGCCCGGGTCGCGCGGCTCTCCCGACACAAGATGGCGATGGCCGTGAGGGGCAGCGGGGGCGGGGCGGGCTGCTCGAGTCCCTGCTCCGCGCGCTCCCCTCCGCGCAGGCGCAGTGGCGCGCTCTCCGTCCGCCGGTGGCCAAGCCGGCGGCAGGGGGCGCTGTGGGCGGCGGTGCCATGCTCGCGGGGCCGGGCCTGGGCCGCGGCGCGGGGCGGCCGAAGCGGGCGGCACCGGGGCCTGGCGGGGCGGCCGGTCGGTGCCCGGCGCGATGTTCCGTAAGGCGCGGAGGGTGAACGTGCGAAAGCGGAACGACTCGGAGGAAGAGGATGAGGAGCGCGACGAGGAACCGCCTCAGGAGCCGGCGCCGGCGGCCGGGGCGGCGGGGGAAGGGCCCAGCGAGGCCTCCATGCCGCTGGCGTCGGGCGCGGGCCTCCTGCCCCTGCCCGCCGGCTGCGTGCCCCTCGCCCTGCCCGGCAGCCCCGCGGCCTTCGCCTGCGCCGCGAGCTACGGCGCGGCTCTCGGCTTGGGGCTGGGCTTAATGGGAGGCGACCGAGCAGGCCTGGGGGCTCTGCCGGCGCCCGCTGTCCTACGCCCCCCGCCGCTGCCGCAGCCCCAGCAGGGCAACGGGCTGCCGGCGGCCGGGCGCCCCAAGGAGAAGAAGCGGCCGCGGGAGAACAAAGAAGTGCCGAGGGCCAGCCTGCTTAGCTTCCAGGACGAGGAGGAGGGTGAGGCGAGTGGTTGCCTGGCTTTTGGGTCGCTTCTTGCGGGAGTGGAAGGGACCCGGAGCTGCTGAGCCTGCACTGGGCCTCCCTCCTGGCGCCCGCGCGCCCCCGGCCCTCCTAGAGAGCTGGGATCCGTATTTATTTTTTCGGGCAGTCGGGTTGCCCCGTGTGCCCTGGGGTGATGTGGAATCACATAAGAGGGGGCGATCCCTGAGGGCACGGTAGGGGCGGCCAGGGATGCGCGGGTAGGGAGCGCCTGTCGGCCCCGCGCCTTCCCCTGCCCGACCTGGCTCCTGCGGGGCCAGCATGCTCCCAGCGGGCTTGCTTGTGTAGGGCGCTAGATTGCCTCTACTTCTGTGTTGCTGGTGTGTCACCTGCCTTGCGTTCACTGCACCTGGGTGGCCCGCAGGTTTGTGCGGGAGTAGGTGCAGCCCGTAGCCTCCCGCTGGAGCCAGCAGTGTTGGCTGAGGAGAATCTGCCCCGTTGCTTTGTGTCGAGTTTGTTTTAATCTGATGTGGCTGGTGTTCACCGGTCACCTCGGACTTACTGCCTGTCGTCCGAACAGTTCGTATAGTTTGAATCGTTTTAGGAGGAATCCTCTTGAAATCACTGGAACTTGGTTCCTAAGATTCGTGTTTTAAAATCTTGATGGAAATACTGAAAGCATAGAATTACACTATAGACTGGGAAGGAACCCCACAATATTTGTTAAAGGCATTTGTGAAATTCTAGGTACAAAGTTAAGAGATTTAATAAGTATGCTTGACAGATCTAATGTAATGTTATCCAATTTCTCTTTTAAAGAAACTGAAGAAGTTTTCAAAGTGAAGAAATCAAGTTACAGCAAAAAGATTGTGAAACAATTGAAGAAAGAATACAAAGAAGATCTTGAAAAATCAAAAATTAGAACAGAGGTCAATTCTCCAACAGATGGTAACTGCAAAACTAATAGTAACTTTTGTAGTGCAAAAGATGAAGTACTGTAATTTCCTTTCTTGTTTTCAAGATGAATTATTAGTCTTCTAGAGGATTTCACATTTAGAGCTGAGGTAGACCACAGATGAAATGTGTTAATTGAGCCTTATGAATGCTGTTCAGGAGTTGGTAGGGAGTTCTTTGATTCTCATGTAGAAGTTAACATAGAGGGATGAAACTTCTCAGCTGTGTTAGGTGGTTGTCAGTAGACGTCAGTATTCTGAATTGCGTCTGTATTTAAGATAGATGAGTTGCTTATTGAATTAGGAAGGAATTAACATTAGTTTGAATATGTACCTGTGCTTGTCTGACAGAATGTGTCCTTGTAATGCATTTTCTTTGAAAAGGAGGATTGTTGGGGTGATCAGAGTGGTGGTCATTGTTAGTAAGTTAATTGTTTAACAGCTGCCCGTTTCAGGACTTGGACCTTAGGGTAGACTTGATTAAGACAACAGACTGAAAGTGTTGGAGCAAAAGGATCTCTTTAACAATGTACAGTCCTTGAAAGCTTGGAGTAGAGCCTGGGACTTCAGTTTCATTGTACTATTGGTTTTTGGAAAGCTCGTTGGTAAAGTGTAGTGACTCCTTTTCCACTGATGTTTTCTCATAGATTATGTAATGCTATGAGCACGAGTTGGGAGACTTATGATCTAAAGATTGCAATGACCTAGAGAAGCAAATGGGGGTTGAACATGGTGCCATGCAGGAAGTACCCTTTTTAAATTTAGTTAATTATTTTTAAAGGTTTTATCTGCGTTTAGAAAACCCACAAATTCTTTCTTATTAGAATCCTCAAATTGCCTATGCAGTGGTGTGGGGCATGAGCAAAACCAGAAATTATCATTTCTGTGGCTAATGTTCAGGTCCTGTGTGAAAACCTGGATTCTTGCTTCTGTCACAAAGATCCTTAAAACATTGCATTTTGCACATGGCTTTGTGGGCTTATTTTCTGTTTGTTTTGTTCTCCCTAACTGATAAGGCTATGGTTTGAAGACTTCAGGGCTACTACTGAGAGAGTAGCCTGGATTCTCTGAACAAGTGCTTAAGTCTAAAACCTCAGATATGTGCAGCTTGGATTTGCTAGCTGGGTTTAACATACATTTTTTTT
>JACBWW010000006.1:42306276-42358002 GCA_020086605.1 Lanius collurio | reverse complement strand
AGATTTCAGTCAGTTTACCACCTTTATAATCTTTTCAGTTCACATAAAGAGATAGGAGTCTCTGAGTCTTTCTTGCTGGCCCTATGGAGACATTCCCACTAGAGACAGCTCTCTTATGGGTTCAATATCACAGCAAAACAGCCGCCTGGGAGGTTTCTGCTTGCAGTGAAAAAGTCCCTAACCTCGAATCACCGCTTTCCCCACAGCAGCTTTTTGAGGGTTTCAATTTGAGCTAACTTGGGGTGTCAATTTAAGGCTGAGCCGTTCAGGAGCAAGGTATTCTTTACTCATCTCTAGGAGCAATCTTCATCTCTAGGAACTGGGGTCATCTTCACACTGACCCCTCTTGGTTCCTTTCTACGGTTGGTTCCATCAGTGGATCAGTCCACATCAAAGGGTGGGACCATGCCCCCCACCCACTGGGCAGAATCAACTTCAGGTGTACTGCACACCCCTCCAGGTGAAGGTAAACTGAGTCCAAACACTCTGGAGCCAAAAGAATAAAAAGAAAATGCAGAGGCACCTTAGCTCCCAATTGCTCTACCCCCCTCCAATGCTCTATGAAATTACAGCAGGGACTCCAGTAGTCCAGTTCATCCCCAAAGAGTTTCTGCAACAGAATTTCAGCTTCCAGGTTTGAAGCATCTCCTCTTTCTTTTCTCTCAAGGTTTCAGCCCTTCTATCTTTACTGACTTACACCTTAGGGTGTCTCTTCATGTTCTTTCTGCTTTCTCTCTGGGAGAGGATCAGCATTTTCAGGCCCATCTGTTCTGAAGAAATCTTAACAGCACTAACAGGGTTAATCTCACCCGGCCGCGGCTGGAACTTCTCTTATCTCTCTAGGTCCCACGATCTCTGCCGGCAGCCGGAGCTGAGCTCTGCCGTGGCGGTGAAGGGGGGCCGCTGCCAGCCCAGCTCTACCTGCATGGGGCAGGGCTGGGGGGCCCAGATGGAACAGGGCCAAGGAGGGGGCGGCTGCCTCCCGGGTCAGGCCAGGCCGAGCAGGGCCCGGCCCGGCCGGAGGCCCAAGTTGCCTCCTTGATGGCCGGAAGTCCAGAGAGCTTTCCCGGGCTCTGTCTATCTTAACATGTGATTCGCAGAGGCGTGTCAAACTCCTAAGTGGCTTAAAACTTGCCAATAATCAAGCCAGACAATTGATTGGTTCTGATCAGAACTAGAAGGACTTTTGTGCAAAAACCACTTCTGTGTCAAACCACAACACTGGTTTCAAGTGGAGGCTGCTGCTGTACTTGTATGTAAAGTGCCTTGCAAAAGCAGCAGGTGACGTGGTCAATCTAACAGGAGTATTTCATTTATTTTGATATTGTTTTGTCAGATAATGTAGTTTGGAATTCAGTGTCTGCAGCATGACAAAAGTACCATCAAATTCAGAACTAGTAGCCCAAAGGACACTGAAAAGTTTTCTAAAAAGGAGATGTTGGAAGGAGACAAAATCAAGTAAGAAGATCAGTATCGGTTTTTACTTAAATGCACTAAGACAGTAAATTGTTCTAATCTTTTGAGTGTAGAGATAAATTGCCTTCAGCTTTTTTGTAGAACCTGTGGCCCTGACTGCTTCATATTTAAAGTGTTGTTATTAATATAATAATAATATATATAGTCATTATAGATTTAAGAATATGTGCATATATAATAATACCGTATGTTTATGTACGTATATCTGTACATACGTATATGAAAACATATCTTTAAATGCAATATTTTGAAGAGATTCTGAATGTTAGGATCACTGCCCATTCTTAAGGCTCAGCAGAGCATATAAAAAGACAGCTATTATGCAGATTTAAAAAAAAAAGCACTAGAAAGGTCAAGTCCTGTGTAACACCTTTTTTCCCCCTGTAAGTAAGAAAACCAGTAGAATGGAAGATGATTGCATGACTTCCTTCAGAAGTAATTACTATCAAAATCATGCTTTCTGAGAAGGCTGGCGAGTTGCAATGGCATTTCTACATTTTGAATATAGGAATGTACAGTGGATACAGAAAGATTGAATTGTTCTGGGCATACATTTGACAGCACAAGTGGATGAACTGTTATTTTACCTGCAAAAACGAATTACCAAAACACACTCTGTGTGTCAGAATTATCCTTGTGATCTAAATGTTTAGAGACTTTTCTGCTTTTCCTTTTCCACTGTGTACAGGGAAAGTGAACAAAAAATCTCCTTGAAAATGCTGAATTTAAGGTACTCACTAAACAAAACAGGGAATAACTTTATAGGAGTCAGTGACATTGTCAGCCACTCATTAACCACAGTACTGATTATAAAAGAATAAGGGCCTATAAGTCTCTTGTATTCGAAATGGGAAATATTTTGAGTGGATTCATGTGTCAGAATACATCACTAGGTTTCTTTTTTAATCCTGAGAAAATTACAGAAAGAACCACTAGGAATGCTTTGAAAAATTTTCATTTAACCTTTCAATGTTAGAATTTCCTCTGCATGCTTAAGAGAAGAAGCTATATTTTCTGTGGTAAACTGCAGTAAAACTAGTATTTTTAAACTATTATTTCTGTTTTCAAAAGGGTGTTAAATTCCAAATATAAACTTCCAGCACTTGGAAGTTTCTTCCCTCCCTGTCTTTCTCTCTACTCTTTTCACCAAAAGAAAGGTGAGCGTATTTTGAGTTGATGCAGAGCTGCTTTCATTTTAATCCCTGGAGCCCAGTTTATCCCACAAAGCTAACAGCTTTTTCTCCTCTGATGTGTGTGTGTCTCAGTGAGCTGAAATGGCCCTGTAGCTATAAACTAGACTCTTACATTTTACTGAAGGAGGTTCTTTAATAGCTGCTGAGTCACCTTCTAAAATACATCAGGAAACAATTTCTGATTTTATCTTTTGTTTTGAAAAAAATGTAATCCTGGATGGTAGGCAGCAATGAAATATAAAAGGCTGGAAGACTGTGGAGTAAGCATACGTCTCAGAGGTAAGGAGGACATGGCTTAAGTGTTCGTACCAAGAGGACTTGCCTTTCCAAATTAAGAGATTGTGGAAACTTCTGGTTTGCCTTTGAATATTTATAATGATCTAATTTTAACTTGTCCCAGGAAATGACAAAATAAAAAAGTGAGCAGTGAACCTGCTGTTTAATGTCAGGAAATTCCCAGCTGTCATAATATCATCTATTTTTGTTAGAGATGTTACTAATATAATTCATTAAAGAAAAAAAAAAAAAGTGATAGGTCTGACCTGACCTACGTGACTGTTTCAAGGTTATACTTAATGCATAACTTGCACGAATTATACTATTTTAATTTTAGTGATAATCTAGAGGAGCATTTGACTGATTTGAATTACCTGTTGACTTAACACCCTTATGCAGGGTTTGATTTCATTTCAGTAATAATATTTCAGCATATGCTAATCAGACTTAGAGCAAAACAATAGCTGCTGGCTTCAGTAGGTTAGATTGATGGGTCATTTTTTCTCTGAGTATAGTCAGGTTATTTTCTCACTGAAGTATAGGATACTTCTACATTCTTGTTTAGAGAGGAAACGATGTCTGAGAATTGCAGACCTTTACACAACACATAACACACTTGGTAGGGAAAGCAAGAGTACTGGAAAGAATATTTCACACTCTGAAGTGGATGTCTGGCTGTGTAGACTCATTCAAGCCATGGAAGCTGCTTTCAGAATGCTCTTGCTCTGATTGAAAGCTGCCAACAATAAATGTATGCATTTTCCCACACCTTGAACTATTTCCTGGTGCAAATGATATAAACAAGTAAAAGGCAGGAGTCTGTGCTGCTGGGAGCACAGTGACAGCGTTTTGCTCCGGAATAGGCTGGGACCCCAGAAGCTGAGCAGCTCAGGATCCGGGTATTACGTGGTGTGTTGTATTTTTACAGGTGCCTCTGATTAACGAACTTGAATCTGCAATGCACCAGCTGTACAAACAGCGAGCTTCCCGCCTTGTCCAAAGACGACAAGATGATATTAAAGATGAATCTTCGGAGTTTTCAAGCCATTCAAGTCAGTCCATCTTGAAGGTTTTTATTATTCATTAAACAACCTTGTTTACTTAGTATGACTTAATTGAAACATAAATGTTTAATGTATGACTGTCTTAAAGTTTATTCTTACTCTTGAGATGAGTAGAAGCAAGTTTAGATGGAAGTTCTCTATTATGTTTTGTTTTAAACTCCAAACCGCTCTAACTCTGACTTCATCTCTCCTTTCTGTTTCTCTTAACTGTATTTTCTCTTTCCTAGCACTAAAAAAGTATGCATGGTGGCAGTGGGAGTAGTGATAGCATGTGACTCCCTGTTTTTTCCTTACATCAGGACTTTTTAAAATTTTATTTTAACCTTCCTGAATCTATATAAACATGGTTTAGCATGTACAGTTAACTGTACAAAGCCACAAAGCACTGAGCTAGACTTCTGTCTGATGTTCTGTTTTGTAGCCGGCATACATATTTAATTTCAGACACTTAACTGGTAAATTAAAGAACTGGAAGGATAATCAGACTAATACAGTGATCCTATATGAAGTACAGCTTGAGAATAGCCAGTTAAAATTCCTGCTTACTATGAATTTGTGGATGGGGGATTCTCACTGAGGAGGTTTCTTATGGTGGCTACTCTTCAGTATGTAAAACTCTACAAAAGTGTAAATGTTAACTTGGATGGAAATACATGTTTCTTAGAGGAGGTTTTATTCAGCATATTAAATCAATGGATGAAATACCCTATTAATAGGAATCTTCTTTATGCTTTAGAGAATTTCTCATTTTTAAAAATGGCTTTCTGTCCTGTTGCTGATGTAAAATCCTATAATCAATGCCATTTTCCTGTTCTGCCACAGTTGTCAGAGATGAAATCTTGTTAATACCATTAGCTAGAACTCTCCAAAGATGATAAAGTGTTAGGATGTTAGAGTGTCAGTGTTAGTCATTCCTTTATACAGTGGTCAGCATAAATATTCTTTTTAGGACTGTATTGGAAGCATCACATGGCCTTGCAGTTTTATAAGGAAAATGCTGTTGTGAGAACTAGAAACCTAATATACTAGAAACCTATTTCCTAAAGGAAGCTTAGAATGGATTCTTTTCTACTGAAATTTAATGATGGGATGGCAGTAGTTCTGATTACTGAGGTTGGGTTTTACAGAGAGATCTTATTTAGTATCTGGAAATTTAGAGATGGCTCTTAGTAGTTCAGGTATTGAACTGGGATAGTGACATAGATCATAGTTAATACTTCAAATGATGAATTTTTAAATAGATTTTGTCAGAACATGTGAATTTATTCCTGAAGTTTGGATAGGCTGTTGTTTAAATGTTAATGTTTATACTGTAACTCGTGGACTTGAGCAGTGGCTAGCATTCAGTCTACTGTTTAAAATTTACCTGGAAAGGAAGAACTGGAAACACTCCTGTGTGCTATCTGCTGTTTTAGCTGTGTTGTTTTTTGTAGCCAGGAAAAAAGATAATCAGAGCTTGAAAAGAGGAGGGAAAATGGCTTATCTTTCTCTAGATTTTGATGTGTTTTAAACTTTAGGCAATCTAAAGCATATAAACCTAGAAGCACTGTGACTAGAACTCTGAAATATCATGTATTCTTGCTCCAGTCACTCGTTTCCTTTCTTTTTTGTTAATTTTCTTCTCAAAAGTTATGTGGTGAATGTGTTTATGTAAGGAGCACTCTTTTCTTGGACGTTCCATTTAAGCTATTTCTGTTAAAACTGTTGACTTCTATGTAGTTTGGCACTGCTGTGAGAGGGAAAAGAGTGAAGTATGGTGACAACTATTTGACATTTAAGTGGAAATTTTTCTGAACTCCCCTGCTTTCTGTTTTAACCTCTACACTTGGTGAATTCAGGCTTCTGGGGGGTGTTGGTGGGGTCTTTTTTTTTTTTTTTTGTGGTTGTTTTATGGGGTTTTTTTGTTTGTTTTTTTTTTTGTTTGTTTGTTATTTGGTT
This sequence comes from Lanius collurio, assembly GCA_020086605.1. Taxonomy (NCBI): domain Eukaryota; kingdom Metazoa; phylum Chordata; class Aves; order Passeriformes; family Laniidae; genus Lanius; species Lanius collurio. The sequence goes on along the minus strand of JACBWW010000006.1, from coordinate 42,352,055 downwards.
TTGGGTGGTTTTTTTGTTGTTTTGGTTTTTTTTTAACTTTTACTTTCTATTTCAAAGTACCCTTAGTTTTAAAAGTGGGTAAAAGGCTCTTACAAAACTGCCTACGTCACATTTATAAATCATAAATAAGCATTTTAATTTTCATTGATGTAATTTTGCAGATAAAGCACTGATGGCACCAAATCTTGATTCTTTTGGGCGAGACAGAGTGATCTATCAAGAACAAGTCAAGCGTCGAACTGCAGAAAGAGAGGCTAGAAGGTAGAGAATGAGATTTCTTGTCCCTTTAGGAGTCTTTGTCTGCTTGCAAGATACAACTTTCCTGTGTGACATCCTAACATGAGTGGCGATGTTTGCTTCTTCCCTGCAAAGGGAAGAAAACACTTCAGCTGGTACGGTGGGCAGAGGTGTTCTTATATATATCCCAGCTTATCATGCAAGTGTAAAAAATATTCCATGATACTGATTTAAAATCACTAAAAGAAAGCATAGTAAATGTGTTACATATCTATGTGGTCTCTGCTGGTTTTGTTTCTTTTCATTGTTTGAGGCAGCAGCATAGTGGAATGCTTGAGGTGGTGACACAGTAAAAGTTCTTTTCTACTTGACTTTCTTAGAACTAAAAGGACAAGCCTAAGAGGGCATATTCATTGTATAGATGGGGAAAACAGCTGGTTTCTATTGCTTTAGTATAGCTGGTTTATACAGGTGACAGCTGGTTTATATTGCTGCTCCTTTCCAGAGCTCGCCGTAGACAAGCGAGAGAGCAAACTGGGAAGATGGCAGATCACCTTGAAGGCCTTTCCAGTGATGATGAAGAAACTTCAACAGATATCACAAACTTCAGTTTGGAGCGAGGTTAGAAAAGCTGCCCAAGCTTTATCAGAGAATGACAACTTGGTCTGTATTGGAAGGGACCACCCAGTTCCAACTCCCTGCCATGGGCAGGGACACCTTCCACTAGATCTGGTTGCTCCAAACCCCATCCAGGCTGGCCTTGAACACTCCCATAGATGGAGCAGCCAAAGCTTCTCTGGGCAACCTGTACCAGGGCCTCACCACCTTCATAGGGAAGAATTTCTTCCCAATATCTGATCTAACCCTGTCCTCTGTCAATGGGAATCCATTGCCCCTTGTCCTCTCACTCCAAGCCCTTGTAAATAGTCCCTCTTCATCTTGTAGATTCCCTTCAGGTACTCTAAGGCCACAAGTTACCCTGAAGCCTCTTCTCCAGGCTGAATCCCAATTCTCTTAAGTAACAAAATACCAAATATTTGACAGGGAAAAAAATTGATCCAAATGCAGCCCTATTTATATACTTCACCATATTTTGGGAGAAGTTTAGGAACTTTTGATTCCAGGATCACCACTGTGACCAGAGTAGTCTCTATCACCAACCTGTTGTGTGTCTTGCAGCTGACTGAATAGCCCATCCTTAGTGAGGTTATTTTTATTTAATTCAAACATGCTTTTGCTGGCAAGCAGTAAGCTTTTGGACCATCAGTAAGCCTTCCTTCCAATTTGTAAAATAGTTTGTCATTCTTGAAATACCTGTTTGTCTTATTTGTGAAATTTTGAAAACCCCAGTGCTTTAAAAATCTTCTTTTGGTTCATGGCAAGTATTTAGTAGAGTTGTGAATAAGCTTCTAGAAATGCAGTGCTTTAAAAATTTTGTAGAGTCTTGTTGCAGCCTGGCAAAGTTTGCAAATGATAGAAAACAATGTTGAATGCAAACATTGTGGAAAAATCTTGTGGTACAATTAGCATTTGCTCTGATTAAAGAGAACCAGGTTAGAAGAAATGAGGAGGAGAGCAGTGAGGGTCACGTATGCAGAATTGCTTGTGTTGCATTTGAGGAGGGGTTGAATGGTTTTGGTCTCTTCAAGTAGGAGAACAATATTGACTTTTCACAGTATGAGAACTAGGGACTATGAAATTAAGCGATAGGATAGGTTTAAAGTAGAGGTCACTTCTTACAGTCAAGGTAATAAATGGCAAAGTCATTGATGCAGGTGGTTGTGGAGACCTGAAGTATGAACAGATTGGAAAAGCAATTAGGTGAACTGTCAAGCTGTTAGGTCTTTTGGAAGTGCAGACAGTTTCCACACCTTTAGTTGCTGGCTGATTTACTGCAATTTTATGATTGCACTGATTTACTGCATACAAGGAGAGCTCTTGGATAAACAGGACAACTGTTCAGGGTTGTTAGGTGCTATAATTAACTTTGCTAAATTAAATTATATAGATTCAAACCTCAATGGGGCTGAATTGCTCTTAGTAACTTGGCAGTTTATGTGTGCAAAAGCATTTTCTAGAAATTTGTTCAATTTCCGGGTAAGCATAGTATTTGTAAAGTTTTTTTGCTGTTGTTTGTAGCTCTCATGTTAGTCCAGAAACAGCAGTGGAACAGAGGAGTGCACTTTGGACCTACTAACTTTATATGTAGTGTCTTTCCTCAATCCCAGTATGAAAAGTGTGGCTGTATGACATAATCCCCCGTTCCTTCAGCCCTGTCCCTGCCTGTGTGTACTAGTTGTGTTCATTGTGTACAGGTTACTAGTGTAACCCAATATTGACAACTGTGGCTGCAGCAAATAATGACTGATTAAAATGAAACTAACCCTGAGAAGTAGAAAAGATGAAGGGAAAATTATATAGAGAGAAAAAGGTCTGGATTGCATAGAATACTGGTACTGAAAACACCAAAAAAAAAAAAAAGAAAGAAAAGAAGGTGCTAGAGGATTGTAATCACTGCCCCGTGCTAAGAGGCATGTTCTGGGCAGCATTTTAGTGTGGTGTCTGCCTGGACCCACCCTGTCTGAACTGCCAATTCAGTTGGTTTATGTGAGATGCCCTCCTGTATTTGCACATGGATAATCAAAGATGTAGAATAATCTGGGTTGGAAGGGGCCGGGAGATCAGCTGTTTGAAACTCCCAGGCAAAGCACGGCCAGCTTTGAAGTTCGATCCACTCTGAATACAGCCCAGTATGTCACCAGTCCTAACCATATCTGGTTACTTAAAATCCTTCCATGAAATGTTTAAAGTAAGACCTGTGATAAAACAGTCTATTGGAGAGTACTCACGTGCTCCTGTTTTTATAGCTTTGTGTGTTTGAGGCAGGAATAACAGAACTTGTAAAGGTGATGGGTTTTTTTTTTGGTTTTGTTTGTGGGAGTCAGTTTATGGCAGTGAGCATCAAAGAATGTCTTGAAAGAGTCATTACAGGGAGTAGGTGATTAACTTCTTGTTCCTTTTCTCTCCTGCCAGATCGTATATTGAAAGAATCCAGCAAAGTTTTTGAAGATGTTTTGGAAAGCTTTTACTCAATTGATTGCATTAAGTCACAGTTTGAAGCTTGGCGCTCTAAGTACTTTGCTTCGTATAAGGATGCTTATATTGGCCTCTGTTTACCAAAGTTATTTAACCCTTTAATCAGACTTCAGCTGCTTACCTGGACTCCTTTGGAGGTAAGCTCCTCTGCAAGCAGCTCCTCTGCATTAGCTGCTACATGATAGTTCTTTCATACTTGTGCAGAGCAAAGTAAATTGCACCTTTGATGTGTGCTTCTCCTAAAGGTGTGTTCTAGGGATGAAGTTTCAAATGGGCACCTGTCTTGGGGCAAAGCTTTTTTGGGGACTGCCTGGACTGGTTGATCCTCTATGTTCCCAGCAAGCTGGAGTTCAGTTTGGCACGTTGCCAGTTCCTTCTCAGGGAGTGGTGTACATCAAAAGGTCTGCAACTGCCCATGGTAGAGGATTGGAACTAGGTCATCTTTAAGGTCCCTTCCAACCCAAACCATTGTATAGTTCTATGAAAATACATTTAGTCTTTAAAATGCTTCAGAGAAAATTGTGACTCTAGATACACTGTTTCATCAGAAGTGGAACTAAGAAGCTTGTTCTTACGTGGAATTAAACTTGTGTCTTTAGGTTATGTATCTTTCTCTCACCTACACCTTCATACCCTGTAGAATTCTGGCTGGCCATTCCCAAGTCTCACAGTACTCATTGTCCAGTTATTAGGCAGAGAACATGGGAAAAGCAGGACAGCACTGTGGCAGCCCAGTATCCCTGGCACACATTCATTGTCCAGCCTGCATATGTATGCTTTCATGAGATGCCACCAGGACAAACAGTTCAGGTGGCTTTTGACTCCCTCTCTTCCTCCTTTTCTCAGAAGTGTTTTTTGTTTTTTTTTTTCTTATCTACTAAGAGAATATCTGCAAAAGGGGATTTTCAGCTCTTCTCTAGGTGCAGAGGAGGGGGAGGCATGACTCCTCTTCAGAGAAAGTTCAGAGTATTAAAGTAATTTTATTAATTTGATGTTTGACTTCATTAATGAAACCAGGAAAAATCTAAGAAAGATGCCCTCATTAAATTTAAAACAGTTTTTGTGCATTCTCCCTTCCCCCATGCTATTTCTCTGAGTTTTCAGGTTGACAAAACAAAGCTCATGTTAGTTAGTGACATGGTACATAATTGTCAAGTCTAACTGTATTCACTACTCTCTGTTACTGGTCCTGGTAAGCATTTTGTTAAGTTAGAAAAATTACAAGGTGCTTATAAAGAGAGGTTTTAATTCCAGAAGACATGGTTTTGTAATGCTGCCCAATTGAGCTGTACTTCTGACTTGTATCCTAATCTGTAGGCTTTTGTTTGGCTCAGGCGCAACTAGAAGTTAAAATCTGTGGGGCAGCAACTGCTAAAAAATCAATCTTACTTCAGCCATCTTCGCGTTTCATTAACTCTAGTGACTGCTGGTGGAAATGAATTGGTTCATTTGGCAGTGTTTTAAATCTGTTTTTGTGAGTATATTGTAGTTGCATACATAATACTTGTTTGTGTTGACTTCAAATCTTTGTTTAGGAATCTAACCCCAATTCTTTTTTTATTAGGGCAAGTGTCGAGATTTTGAAACAATGTTGTGGTTTGAGTCACTGCTGTTTTATGGCTGTGAAGAGCAGGAGCAGGTGAAAGATGATGCTGATATTTCACTATTGCCTACCATTGTAGAGAGAGTTGTTCTTCCTAAATTAACAGGTATAGGCTTAGAAAATGGGAGGGAAGGGGTTGTGGAGTCTGATACTTGTTTATGCTTTCAGATTTTACTGTTTTGTAAATAATTGCATTAATGTCTCAGTACCTGTATTTGAGTATTGGTAAAGTGGAGTAATTCTTTAATCTCTTACAGTAATTTCTGAAAATATCTGGGATCCCTTTTCTACCACACAGACATCTAGAATGGTAGCAATTGTACAGAAACTAATAGATGGATATCCCTCAGTGGTGAATGCAGAAAACAAAAATACACAAGTAAGTTGTTGGGTTTTTTTCTTGCATATGTTGCATAAGTTAAGGAATTTGAATATATTTTTAATAGCTTATGTTGGGAAATACAGCAAGAAAAAGAATTTTTAAATTATTTGATGCTCTGCAGCCTGATTGTGGGGAGTAAAGTATGGTAATAAATTAAAAGGAGAAACTCAGTGTAGCCTCCCCAAAATAGATACTAGAGGTAAAAGTACATCAGATGTATTAAGACTTATTGGTCTCCATTTTTGCTGTAAGGGTTGGCTACAAATACTCAGGCTTTTGTTTTTTAGATCTTTGCAGCCTTTTCAAATGCTTTGCCTGGAAATTGGATTGTTTTATTTGCCTTCTTTGAATGCAGGAACAGATACTAGGAGTTCATGTTTTAATTGAAAGTGTCAAATTTCAGCTCTGTTAGTTATTACAGACTTCTTTAAGACTATTTATTTGTGTGCTCAAATATGAATGTATGTTTACTGTTATGGTCACAAGTGTTCTTTGTTGCTTTGAAAATCAGTATCTGAGTGTTTAACTACTATGTAGTACATTGGACATTTAAAGAAAATTATCTGTTTCAGATGCTTTTAAAGGCATTGTTGCTAAGAATGAGGAGAACACTAGATGATGACGTATTCATGCCCTTGTATCCAAAAAAGTAAGTTTACTTTCAGCTATGGTGTTAGACCTTTCTTAGCAAGTCAGACCTGTCTTAGCAAGTCACTGTCTTCTGTCCATGGTTAACAGGGGTTTTTCCCAGTGTGTTTCAGTGCCTGGATACAGGAGATCTCTTGTTATCCTGCTAGGAGCATTTAGCAAAGACAAGAAGGATGGAAGGGAATATTTATGGAAATGAGCTGTGTGTTGGAAGGAAAAAGCCAGCAAATTCAAGACAGAGGTGTGGTCTTGGTTGCTCATTAAAGAAATTTCTTACTTTCCAGCATCTTAGAAAACAAGAACTCTGGTCCATATTTGTTTTTCCAACGTCAGTTTTGGTCCTCTGTTAAGGTAAGTCACTAAATACGTCCAGTAAATCTTTGGTCTAAGACAGTGTAGCAATAAAATCCTTCTCAAATTTGTGGAAAATGGTAGATGGAAGCTGCTTCAACTTCATTTGCAAAAACTCTAATTCCAGATTCTTAGTCTTTGATAACACAGTGTCCTCTTCATGGTGTGTCTGGTCAGTAGTGGTTTCCCCCAGGGCTCAGTTTTGGGCTCAGTCCTTTTTTATATCGTTATTGATGATCTGGATGAGGGGATTAAGTGCATCCTCAGTAAATTTGTGGATCACACCAAGTTGGGCAGGAGTGTTGATCTGCTGGAAGGCAAGAAGGCTCTGCAGAGGGACCTTGGATTGATAAGGCCAGTGAGATGAAGGTCAACAAGGCCAAGTGCTGGGTCCCTACACTTTGTCCACAGTAACCCCAGAGCTGCAGGCTCAGGGCTGAGTGGCTGGAAAGCTTCTGGGCAGGAAGGGCCCTGGGGGTGCAGGTCAACGCAAACCAGGTGTGCCCAGGTGGGCAAGAAAGGCAAGGGCACCTGGCCTGTACCAGCAGTGGTGTGTCCAGCAGGACCAGGCCAGTGACTGTCTCTCTGTGCTGGGCACTGGTGAGGCCATACCTCGAATGCTATGTCCAGCTCTGGGCCACTCAGTTCAGGAAGGATGTTGAGGGGCTGGAGCATGTCCAAAGATGGGAATGGAGCTGGGGGCGGGTCTGGAGGGTAAGTCCTGTGAGGAGCAGCTGAGAGAGTTGGGGTTGTTTAGCCTGGAGAAGAGGAGGCGTTGCCTAACAGTGGGGTATTGCCACGTGGGGTTGGGCTCTACTCCCAGGCAATCAGTGACAGGATGAGGGGAAATGTCCTCAGGGTGTGCCAGGAGAGCTTTGGGATTGACATCAGGAAGAATTTTTTCACAGAAAGGATAATGAACCATGGGAATGGACTGCCTAGTGAGGTGGTGGTGGAGTCGCATCCCTGGAGGCATTTAAGAAAAGATGGACGTGGCATTCCATATTCTGGTCTAGTTGGCAAGGTGGTGTTTGGTCAAAGAGTGGGCTTGATGTCAGGAGTCTTTTCCAACCTAGTTGGTTTTGTACATGAGAAGGTTGTCAAGTGGAAGCACCATCATTTCGACTTGAATGTTATGGTGTCACTCAGCTTACTTGCCCTAGGTTTTTTATGTCCTTGTGCTTGTCAGAATAAAATACACTACTTTGGGTAATGGGGGAGTTCAAAGCCATGGCTATCATAGTTTATTTCCAATAAAAGACTGTGAAGAAAGTTAACTCCCAGCTAAACAGAAAAGTAGAGACTGATGTTGATTGAACAACTGCTCTCCATGATCACACAAACATGGCTCTTCTCTGGAATTTTCTGTTTAAATTGCAGCAGCAAGGGAGGCTGTATTCTCAATGGGTTTGCAAAGCATTTTAAAGTAGTAAATATTTTTAAATGTTTGATGTGTTTGATCAACTCTGTTTTCAGTACATTTTGGAACAGTTATTTTCCCCTGTGTTGTATTTTCAGTTACTGGGAAACTTTCTCCAGTGGTATGGAATCCTGTCAAACAAAACTCTCCAGGAGCTGTCCATAGATGGGTTGCTAAATAGATATATTCTAATGGCTTTTCAAAACTCAGAGTATGGAGAGGACAGCATTAAGAAAGCTCAAAGTGTAAGTAAAATCGAACAATTTTTAAAGTAATGGATTTCAGCTGAAAGGAAAATATAGTTAAAACTTGATGTTACCTATGAAATTTTGGCTTTCATACCTCAAAAGTCAGTGAAAAGTAGATTTTTTTTTTTTTTAGTATACTGACCGAAGGAAGAACCTCTGGCTTACGCCTGTAGATGGATTAGGTACTCTATGGGTTTCAGTGCTTTATTGCTTAGGTTTTTGGTGTGGGTTTTTCTGTAGTTTTCTCATTTTTTCACTCAGCTTGGCCTTGGCACTGCAGTCTTACTAGGCAGACTTCGCAAGTCATGTTACATAGCTTTAAAAAATTTTGTTACATTGTGTTTAACTACCTTTTTCCTGTTTTTCCTAGGTAATTGCTTGCTTCCCTAAACAGTGGTTCACTAATCTAACAGGAGACAAGACTATTTCTCAGCTAGAAAACTTCTGTAGATACCTTGTTCACCTGGCTGATACAATTTACAGAAACAGCATTGGTTGCTCTGATGTAGAGAAGAGAAATGCAAGGTAACTTACTTTTGAGTTAAAGCAGTTGCAGTTTTTGTGATTTGTTTTATTTTGCCAATGCATGCAAACACGAGTAGCTCCATCCTGCTGTGTGTCTTTGGAAACTTCTTTGAATTCACATGTTAGAAATGTTACGCTGTGGTAGATCGGGTTATTTTTAAGGTGTCTGAAAACAGCAACTGCTGGAAATACTGAAGCACTGGTATTTTGCACTACTCCTTAGTGTCCTGGATTCTTAAGGGGTTTTTTAAGAGCAGGGAGAAGGACTTTTTATATGAGCAGATACTGTCAGGTCAAGGGAGAGTGGCTTTAAACCTGAAAGAGGATATATTTAAGTTAGATACTGGGAAGGGAATTCTTGGCTGTGAAGGTGCAGGCTGAGACCCTGGCACAAGTTGCTCAGAGAAGCTTCGCATCCCTAGAAATGCTCGGGGCCAAGTTGGATGGAGCTCTGAGCAACCTGGTCTGCTGGAAAGTGTCCCTCTCCATGGCAGGGGGTTGAAATGAGATAAGCTTTAAGGTACCTCCCAACCCAAAGTATTCTATGATTCTGCCAAATTTTGTAGCTACCATGTTTGGACTGTTCCATTTTGTGAGTCTGTTGCTGATTCCTGCGTAGTGGCTTCTAAATTATAAATGGTCTTTTGTATCCAGTTCAAAAGTTCTGACTATTTACAAAACCAACTAGATGAACCTGTTTTACCCGAGATCCCAGAGTCATTTTACTTGAATCCAATGATCAGCTTAATTAAAAGTTTGCATTAGACATGCTACTGCTGGCCAAGTAACTTATATCATATGGTAACAGTAACAGCACAGGAATGAACAGTCTTCCAGTCTTGGTACAGTCCTGTGTTTCAGTGTAACAGGTTGGGATTTAAGTTTATTTAAGTGTTTGAACTGTTTTCTTTTGGTGGTGTGTTTGTAAATTTGAAAGAACTTGCTTTACCAGATGAAATAATAACTTGGTAAAAATTTTTATTGGAAGAGAAACATCCAGTTATCCTTGTTTTCATAACAGGTTCTGATTTGATTTCTATCTTCTGTCCTTCTGCTTTTTCCCAGCATTTAACAAATCTATTGCCATTACCCTCATTAAGTAAATATAATAAATCTGCAGCAGGAATATTATATATATGGCTCCATAATGTAGTCTTCTCTTGGAAAATTAATCAATGTAATTGATTGTTCTGTTTCTGTATTGACTTCTCCTGCCTCTTTTTTAGGGAGCACATCAAGCAGATCATAAAGCTTCTAGCAAGTATCCGAGCCCTGGATCATGCCATTACTGTTGCAAATGATCACAATGTAAAAGAGTTCAAGATTCTAATAGAAGGAAAATAGATTTTTCCCACAACTCATTTTGAGCTTTAAAACCATTCCTGATGTGTAATTTATGTACATATGTAAAGTTTCTTAAACTGTAAAGTATTGATCTTTGTTTTAATACAAAGTGCATTCTTATACACAGCATCCTTAAAAATAAAAATCATTGACTTCATTGAAAACAAAAATGGAATCCCAAGGTTGTCATCTTTCCAGAAACCAGATTTTCCCTTATGTTTCTCAAAATCTTGTTTACAAAAATACTGTGTGCCCATGATCAGTTGTTATCTACTCCTGTTGATTGTTTCATGGTTAACTGGAATGTGTATAATATATTCTGTGTAATACAATGTATGCATATATTTATACCACCATGTTGCTTTCACACTGGATATAGAGATGTTGTACTGTCGCAATGAGCTCTTCATTTGCTAAAAAATACTTATTTTAACAATAAAATGATCATATTATTGGTCAAAAGGGCTGGTAAAACATTCAAATATGTGAAAAGTCAAGTGAAGTGAAGAGTAGGGACACTGAAGTGGATCTTGGCCTTTAAAAAGCAGCTGTGCTGGACTCCAAGTGGAGTTGCTAAAAAGAGGTTTGCATTCAGAATATGGAACTCTTAAGACTGTTCTTCAAAAGGAAGATCTGGATCAATGCTGAATTTTTTTTTTTTTTTTTTTGAAACAGGCAAACACTAAGAATTTGTGATTATTGTGCATGTGTAGATCGTGGCACTTGCTAAGCTCCGAGCATCTTTCATTTTGCAGGAGGAGTGCTTTACCTCCGAATGCTGGACCCTCCTTCCTGAGGGAAGGGAACTTAAATTTCCTTTAAGTTGCTTAAGTTGTGTTAGGGTTGGGGGTGTTTGAGTTTGTTTTTTTGGTTTGCTTTGTTTTTTTGGTTTTGTTTTGTAATGTCATTCATGGAACCAATTTCTTCAGGTTAGTGTGGCTAAAGATATGGAGCAAAATGAAGGTGAAAAAACCTTTTAAGGATTTACATTGTACTAAATATTCAAATGTTACACTTCCCACTAAATATCAACTAAGTATAGTCCTAAAAACCCAATGCATTTAATTTAAATGTAAGTGAAAAGCCACTTCCAAAATCTGTTGATACACATCAGAGCACTAGTGACTTGATCTTGGGGTTCAAGGCAGGTGCACAGCTATCATAGCCTTGGGTTAAGAGCTATTCTCCGTGTGTGTCCAAATTTTTTTAGGGGAACTGTAGCAATTAATTTGCATACTGAATAATATTTATGTCATGTGGTATAAATTACTATATTAAAAACATACCATTTGTAACATGCACACTTCCTTGGGACACTGGATAGTTGGTTTTTTTGAACAGTTGGGATTGATGCAGCACACGCAGAAATACCTGCTTTTAAAAACTGCTTCAATAAACTCATCTGTCAAGGAGTTGTTGCAGTGCAACTTGGTAAGCTTTTGTTCCTTTAGGAAGGGAGTGAAGGAAATTATGTGGGTGGTGGGTCTGGTTCCAATATGTCAGAAATCATCTTTCAAAGCTGGATTTCTGGAATGAACACCGTAGGATAAACTCTGGAATTTGTATACCTACGTAAATCATAGTTTAGATATTTGAAATACTATTGTTGTAATTGCATGATTTAATAGTGACAGATTTGATCTTAATGTGCTAAAAATGTTACTGATTTCAGTATCTTGCAGAGGACCTGAAGGGAGCCTGTGAGAGAGCTGTAGAGGGACAAGGGCTGGGAGTGACAGGTAAGTGTTAAGTGGAGCTGAGGGAGTGGTCACAGTTCTCTTTGTTATTGATGCTGTTGCTGTGACTTATTTTTTTCTTTCATTGCTGTTTTCCAGTAAATTGTTCCTATCTTGACCCATGACCTTTACCTTTTGTGCTCCCAGTTCTGCCTTGGGGAGGAGGAGGAAGAGGAAGGGGGAGAAGTGTGCAAGTGTCTCATAGTTCAGGGTGGTTTCTGTGGAAGCAGTAAATCTGGAACTACCTAAACCAAGGTACTAATTACCAGTTCCTTACCAATTCCTAAGCCAAGAGAGTCTTACTTGGCTCCCAGCGTGTGAGGCACAATGAGGGCACAACCCACAAAAGAATGGGTTGGAAATAAACTTGATCTCAGCATTTGCTGCATTAGGTCCAGAGCCACTGGTGACAGTGTTGCTTGGTCCGTTCACGTGGGTACAGTACCTAACCCTGGATATATTCCTGTGTGTGCTCCTTGGGATGACCTCATACAGAGCAGGGATGAGGATTGGCATTTCTCTGTTGCTGTACTGTGGGGATGATATGAGTTGATGACATGATAACACCAAGGGCAATGAGGGTACTTTGGGATGTGTATTCAGTGCTGCTCTCCTGCTGCCCTTACTGCAGCACTACCTTTGGGAGTCCATTGATACTCAAACCCAGTCTGGGGAGGGGAACGGGGGAAGGATGACTTTTCCCCCCCTTTTCCTCCTTGGGGCCTGTTACAACAGCTTTTGAGAATTCTGAATTCCCTTTGGATGTTAAGGAAAGCATGTTCTTGTTGCTATGTCTGCTGTGTCTCAGTGCACTCCACAGTGTTTAGAGTCAGAGTTTGGAGACAGAACAGAGATTTCCAAGGCGGCCTTTCAGAGCCCTGTCCTGAGGGGGAATAGTCTTGAGTGGCATGGAATGTGCAAGAAAATCGGCCAATTATTTGAGAAATTCTCTGCTCCAGTGGTTTGAAAGTGAACAACTCCAGGACCCTGATAAAGTGACAGAATGTTTGCAAGGAGTATGCTATGGCAATTCCAGAGATGAGCAGCTTACTGCAGTGTGTTGGGCCCTGGCTACTCTTTATTGGACACCGGTGGTCAGTAGAGGGCACCCTGGGAGAAGAGGAGGAAACAGAGCAACAGGCACCATGGCCATACCACCTGCAGCTGAACCAGGGGAACAACCTGTGCTGGAAGCAGTCACCCCTGTTTTCTTCACGTTTGAAAGACAGGCGTCTGCCTAGGAAGGTGAGAACCTCCCTTGGAATGGAAAATGTGACCGCCTTCCCTCTGACTTACTGTAACTTTGAAATTACGGAGCTTTCAGGCAAAGATATGAGAACAAGAATAACAGTTCTTTACTAGTATGTGTAACAAGACAAACAAACAGCACCACCGGCAGCAACAACCGACAGAACCAGAACCCAGTGCCAGCCTCTCTCGGCCGCAGGCACTTTCCCCTTCGGTGCAGTTCCGCTCGCAGCCGGCAGGGGGCGCTGTTGGCTCCCGGCCGGGCAGGGCGGCTGCGATGGTTCCCCCGCGCCTGCAGGGGGCGCTGTGGTGCGAGCTCAGCTGTCTCTCTCCACACGGTTAATGGCGGCACAGCCGGCGGGAGAGAGAGAAGGAAAGCAAACTAATGGAGGGCAGCTGGTCACGGCCACTTGGGAAGAGGAATGGACTGCAGCAGGAAACCTTGGAAGCAGCAAGCTGAAAACAGCAGACGCGGGCTGAAAACACCCAGGACTGGCAAGCAAAATGAAACAGAAACTCCGGGGCCGTGCCTGAAGATGCGGGGTGCCCGCATGTCGGGTTACAGTATAGCAGGCAGCCCTGAAGCAGCGGCAAAGAACAGCTCCATGAGCAATCGCTTTCCTGCGTGGCTCACCTGCGCGGGCTGCGATCGGGGTTGGGCTGCACAGAGGGGGTAGCTCCTGGCAGGGAACAGGGTCCTCCCGGGTTCCAGTGTGGCACGCAGTGGCTCTGGGCTTTCAAGCAGCAGAGAAGTAAGCCAGTAAGCTCCAGTCCCAATGCCGAAGGAGAAGGAAAAAAAAATGGGCAAAAGCCACACGGCAACTGTATCTCTCCTCAGAGAGACCCCGCTGCACAGCTGTGGCGACGAATTGCCCCACCAAAAGGAAACAACTGCCCTCCAATCCCCAACACCCCCGACTCTCGCAGGAAATCCCAGGCTGGCTCTCCCCCATCCTGATACTCCCAGAGCTGGCAGGGGGAGCAGCAACCACCCCGGACACAAAACAGAAACAAACCCAAAAATGGGTATGGGATACAGGAACGTCAGCAAGACACCTGTACAGAAGGCGGCATCCAAGACAAGATCAGTTCAGTTAGTGAGCAATGCCAAAGCAGGGCTCTCAGCACAGGAGGAGGAGGCAGGGCCAGAGAAAATCACCTAATCCATGTCCTGGGTGAGCTGTAAGATGTGTGAAAAGGTTTCAGCTTCCAGTTTGGTGAGCCCCTGGTAACCTGGCTGCTCCAGTGCTGGGATATCCCAGCCCTCGATATGGAGCTGGATGGTAGTGAAGCCAAGCAGCTGGGATCCTTGCCCTGGGATGTGAACATTGACAAAGGGATTGGGAAGAGGACAGAAACTCTCAGGCTCTGGAGGTGATTCCTGTCAAGTGTGAGGGAAAGGCATTCTCAAGGATGATCGAGTAGTGCACTGAGACAAGTGGAACACCATGGAGCAAGGTACCAGTATCTTGGAGAGAATAAACTGTGCTGGAGATAATCTATAAAGATTTGAATATTGAGCAATCTCCTGTAAAGCCAGGTGAAGTCCACTGTATAAACCATGTGGCAGAAGTTCCCACAGAGCGTGCCAGTGTAATATGCCAAGTCACTGGCAGTGATGTCATGGAAAGAAGAAGAACAAAGAATAGTTACCAAACTTCAGCTATATGAAGTACTTCTTCCACCCCTCCTCCTCCTGGGCCTGTGTCTTGTCTGTGGAAAGATTGTCCAAGGACCTGCAGCTATTTAAAGGGGACTACCAGCAATTAAAAGGTGTCCCACACTGCACCAATAGAGTCTCTGCTATTGGGAGCAGAGGAACCTCGTGCTTGAGAGAGAGAGTGCACACCACAAGTAACCTGTTGTTTCACCTGCATGACTATGGAGAGGACATGAAGAAGTGGGATGGCAAACCTACCTCTGACCTGGCAGCACAGGTATATGAGCTGGTGGGAAGAACAACCACTGCAGGAAATGCCTCAAGCATAAATGCCTTTCTGGTTTCCTGTGGGCAAGTCCTCAGACTGGAGGGCTGATGTTACTTCTGATCCTCTTGAAGGGACTTCCAGTTCCCTTGTTTACAAGAAGTGAGCAGTGAGTACCATGACCAGAACTAAAAGGGCCCTGTCTCCTGCCAGGTGGAGGAAAGGGACAATCAGATCAATTGGACTTTGTGGATCTGAGGGCCTGGCACAGATATAAGGCTTTAATTGACACTGGTGCACAATGTACCCTGATGTCGTAAAGATATGTAGAGGCAGAATCCATCTGTATTTCTGGGATGACAGGGGGATCCCAAAAATGACTGTCCTAGAGGCTGAAGAGAGCCTGCCTGGGAACAAATGGCAGAATCACCCCACTGTGACTGGCCCAGAGGACCCGGATGTCCTGGGCATAGATTACCTCAGGAGGGGGTATTTCAAGGATGCAAAATGACATCATTGTGCTTTTGGGATAGCTGCTGTGGACACAGGAAATTAAACAGCTACAGCTCACACAGAAAAATGTACCAGCAAAGAAGCAGTTTATGGACTGCTCCTTCTCCTCACTGCCTGTCAGTGCACCACAAACACTGGGGCTATGCACTGTTCTTGCCAGTATGTAGGGTCACATACTCCTACAGTCTGGTGAGTCCACCTGCCAAGTTGAAATCTCCAAAATCCCCCAAATAAGCTCCCAAACAGTTTACTGACTGCTCCCACACTAACAGTACCACAGCAAAAACTTGTGGTGTCTTTTACCTTTCCCCTGTCACGGTTGCTCAGCTCCACACGATGGCGGCAGTGTAGTTGCGAAAGAGGAACTGTGGTCTGATTCTCCATAAGCAACGCAGGGTGCAGATCCCAAGCTGAAATGTGCCAGGACTGAAAAGTTTGTCTGGCTGTCAGATTCCATTTGCAATCCTTAATTCACATCACCCTCTAGGCAGCATTCACCTTCCTCTTATGGCTGGTAAACCTGATGTTCCATGGGAAGGAAAACCTGGAGATCCAGTGTTTTTAAGTGTCAATCATAGGCTACCCACTGGAGGTGAAGGCCAGCACCAGCTTTCCAGCCTGGCACCTGTTGTGTTGGAGCAATCCTTGGACATACTAAATTCTTGAGCTTAGCCTGAAGTTTCCAAAGTGGGGTCCAGGAAGTGAGTGATAGTACCATTCCTTTGGAAATAAAGAACAGTGCCAGTGTTGCTGGTGCAGGTCACAAGCTTCCAAGGGGAGGTAAAGACCAGCAAGTCCCTTCTGTCCTAAACTTTTTTTATGCAAGCAACCCATGGATGTATTAAAAATTGCAAGAGGTATCCTGAAAGAGGACAACACTTCTTTTACATGTGAAGGAAAGCACAGAGACTGTGTGTTTCAGTAGGAGACAATAACTTAGCCAGGGGAGGTAAAGACGAGCAACACTTTTCTTGCCTTTGCAGCTTGGATCCATTTGTCAGAGCTAGTGTCCTGAATGTGAACCACATTACCTTTCCTTGGAAATACAAACAAGCTCTCCCTGCAGATGGTTGTCTACCCAGTGGAGGTAAAGACCATTCTATCCTGGCCCCCTTCCCTCTTAGATCAGTCCTAGGACAAATTCAGCATTGGAGTTGTAGGCAAATTTTGGCTGTAAGCTCCTGGAAAGAGATGACAGTGCTTTTACCTGAGGAGGAAAGCACCGTGTTCCAGAGTCACAGTTGCAGATGAGAGGCTGCCTCACACAACAGCAACTGCTTTCTGTCCTGGAACCTCTTGTGTGGGATCATTCCCTGGATGTATTTGATTGAGCAGTGGTATCCAAATTGTAGGAGGGAGGGAGAAAACAGCCTTCCTGGGAAAGGAGAGCACCACGCCTGTTTTTTGTATAGATGGTAGGCTGCCGAGGGGAGGTAAACAGCAACAAAACCTTTCTTTCCTGGGACTTTTTTGTGGGAGTAATCTTGTGCCCTATTTAGTTTTGAAGACTGAATTTATATTTTGCAAATGCCATCCAAAAGGTGAATGCTAGTATCTTTCCTTGTGAAGGAAAGCACATAGCCCGAGTGCTGGCTGAAGTCAACAGGCAGATCAGGAGAGCTAAAAGCCAGTAACAATTTGTTCTCATTGGGCCTCCTGTATAGCCCCAATTTTGGGACCTATTCAGATTTGAAGGTTGAAAACTCAGAACCAATAGGCTGTTCATGGAAAAATCTTTATTTCCTAGATCATCACCTGAAAAAGTCCCAAATGTTACCAGGCTGACATGAAATGTATCTTCTGATTTATTACCATTGGGCTGTGACATAAAATTGCAATATGACTTAGAATTTTTAAATATCTCTCATCACCAAATACTTTTAAACATGCCAGTGCACCTGAATGCTTGAGACTTACAGCCTTCAGCAAGTTAATGAAGTTGAATATATATACATTCTGGGGTGCTATTTTGACTACTGAGTGTCTTGGTTCTTCCTAAGTCTCTCCCCTCCATCTCCTCTTTCACAGTAAATATGAAATAGTAGATTGTAAAAAATTAGGAAACCTTGTTGAATTATCATACTGAATTCTTACTAGAATAGCATATATCAAGAAAGACTTAAATGCAATTTTTCAGGTTAACAAAATGTACTCAACTTGCTTATATTGCAATCAATATTATTCTCACTCATTACTTATTTGTTAAACATTCTTAAAGTTGTTACTTTAAATTCTGACTATCTTGACTCTGCCATTCATATGAAACAGCAATTCTTCCACATGGCAAATTTAATCTTCAGTAGGTTGAGAAGAATATTAATGTATTTAAGAATATGCAATTAAAAAAGAAAACAAATAGAACAAAATGCACACTACTGCAGAAATATCATGAGTAGTTTAGTAGATACCCAACCTCTCTGGATTATTAGGAGATTGCAGCTTTGTCTGAAGAATGCTAAGCTAGTGGTTTGGGCCTATTAAACTTATAAACTATACAGAGACTCCTTTGCTACTGTTTTCCAAATTGTTTGAGCAGTACTACGTAAATGAATAATACACCAGTAGAGACTTTCACAGCAGAAGACTTACACAAAATAGAAAAGCCTTTGTAGAAAGGATAGTGGTTTTTATTGTAGTCTTAGAAAATACTGAATTATGAAAAATACAAAATCAACTGTTGTAATTATCTGTTTATTTTACAATCTGTATGCCATCATACCCTTATGGCTTTAAGATAGTCTGTCCAAAGTATTTTAAAACATGCTTTAACAAAGTATTTTACAATTTCAAAATCGAGTATTTCTTTATTGGAAGAAAAAAAATAAAACCAAACTCCAAAAACATTTTCCTGAGAATTCTGTATCATAAAATTGTCATTCATTTGTAACACTTGCAAGCTGATGATACAGGCTACAGAAGTCAACATGCAACTTGGAGGTCTATGGTATTAAATAAATATTTTAAAAATTATTTAGATGCAGCTGGCCAGGCAAAAACCTACAAACTTCATCAAGTTCATATCAGGCTTAAAAACATGATGTTACTTTTATCATAGGTCAATAACTGCCATGATTCCCACTCTGGAATCCCTCCACCATTAGCTATGTGGAATTCAGGTTGTGGCTGATGCCTAGACTGCAGCAGTGGAGCACGACTCTTTACGGATATTCCAGCCTCACACTTGGTCATCATTGACCTTGTTTTCCAACATCTGCAGCCAAGTGTTTCAGGTCTTTGGGTCACTGGATAAGCTCCCAGCCAGCCATTCCCTAACAAAGATGCTCCACCTCATTATAACAAGGATTTACCCCAAGGAATTCCATTTCCAAGTATGTGCACTATTAGGACAATGCTTTAATGCCATTGTCCACGTCATTTCAGAATATCACCAGCTTTAAAAGTGATAGTAGTTATGAACAGTAGAGGTTTGGGGCTTTCAATTTTGTTTATTGATTGTTTCTTGTTGGTTTGCTTTCTAAATAAAATGGAGACATAAGAGCAAAATGCTGCCCAGGGTGGCAGCCTGGGAGTGAGACAGGATGAAATTAATCAGGAATCTACAGAAACTGGAGAAAAAGTCCAGAGAGCTTCATAAAGTAATACCTGTACAGGATCAACATATCTCAATGACAGTAATTTAAAAAGAATTTCAATTCAGTTATGATGATATCTGCCATGTAGTATTTATTTCTGAATTTCAATTACTGCAAGCATTTTGATTTATACAAGCTATGCTCCATCAGCACATTTTTTTCCCTTAAAAAGTAATGATATATGATGAAAATCCAAGGATGCACTAGAGATTTGAATCAACTTTCAATCCCATAGGTGAGGTAGTGTAGTCATTTGTACATGCTGGTTATGAGAAGTCCTCTTGAAACCTATCAATTTTAAAATTTTTGTTGTAAATATGTGGCTTACTGTATTTATTAATGCTATGTTACCTATGGATGGTGGGGAGAGGAAAAAAAAAAAAGCGCCTTGCCAAGAGCAAGTTTTGTCTCACTGCAAGATAAAACTGCAAAGCAATATTTACAAGGGCCTTTGCTTAGTTGCTGCCTACTGTACATGCACACATAGACACAAAAAGCTAATATACATTCTGAGGTAGGAAATGAAGAATTCCACTGGCTTGTACAAGATTCTTCATGTTTTGTAAACCAGCAAACCCGAAGTTTTCTGTGGTGAGGTTCAATACTTAGTTCTGGTGTGAGAATAACAGCTAAATAACGAAGCATCATTGGTATACAACAAGCATCCACTGCTAGGTAAAAATCTAGAAAATGGGGATTATTTTCAGTAGCTGAATTTCTCCTTTGCAAAGTAATAAAGGGAATATCTCCAGCTCATTTCTTCAATAATTTTTTGATGTATCTATGCTAATAGCACAAGCCATTGAAAATGTACTACAGGTTTAGCTATAAAGTATCCTGAAGACTAAGATTATGAAATAGAACTTTACTGGTCCCAGTCATCAGAGAACAAATATACTTGTAACTTACTTTAGGCAGTTAGGCACTGAAAGAAAAAAAAAGTGGCGCCTGAATACCTTAAAAAAAAAGTCTGTCCTTAGACTTTCACAATACTTTGATTCCAACTTGCCACAAACAAGCAGCAAGCTTGAAGGTGCTAGGACAGAAAGTCACAATACAGCAGTGAGTTTTAATAAGCCCATGGGATTCAGATACCAGATCCAATGCACACTCATCCAAGAACTGCACCAGTTTCAGATGTCTGCCTTCCACAGTACATTGTTACTCCTCCCACTAAATTCAGACAAGAGAGCAGTATGTGGCAGCACCTCTGCTGCTCCAGTTCTTTTAATTCTGTACTAGAGACAAGACAAAAGCCCTTACTCAATAAAAAGCATAATAGTAATCAATTCTACTACTACTAGTAGTAGCCTACTACTTTAATTCAGTAAAAGTCTTCTCTGGGACAGGGAGGGGAACAGCAGGAAGCAAGGAGCTATGCCAGAGTGCACTTGCCAGAATCTCCTCATCCTGTCATGTTACTTAGCCCATCTACAAAATGAACATTTACTGAGCTGTATTTGCTTCTTAAGGTTTGTCTACCAGGAAAACAAGAAGTTTTAGAAGAATTCCAGGTATAGAAGTCATTATGCATTAACAACTGTCAGAAGGCTTTCCTTAAAATGCAGAGAGGCATTAAGTACTGTGGAATAAATCAGAGTACAGGCTGCTCTATACATGAACAAAACTGCCTCACAAATAAGCACCTGTGCGTGGAGTTTATACTTTCCAGCTGCTGTCCTGAACCCTCCTTGGCATCACCATACAGAAAAAGCTCCAAGGCTGATACATACATATATGCTGGAACTACACAAGAGTAAACCCAAAGACTGCCAAGTAATAAAGGTGACCATGTAATTGTCAATGTAGTTACAAAAGATTAAACTTTTATCTTTTTTCTCACTTAGTAAGTTACTTTCCAATAATGCTCAATCCCACTTCTAGTTGCAATGTTGAGAGGTTGGCAATGGGAAGGAGAGATTCACTCATCTGTAGTGCATTTGTCAGTCATTTGCTGGCAGAAGTCTGTGATGCCACTGCTCTGTCCGCACTGCTCCACAAGTGACACTTGCTCCAATGTTCTGGCAGAAACTGGATGCAATTCTTGTACTTGATCATACGTGGCCTCACACACGCTTTTGACACACTGATAACAGGAACTCTGCTCAGCTGTAGGTGTTACACCTGAAAGACCATTTGCTGATTCTACAGATGCTGGTACCACAAGCTCACTATCAGATGCAGCTGTTTGTTCTCTTTTCGGGAACAAAAATGAGAGTGGACAATCTGAAGAAGAATATTTTGCAAGTATTTGTATTTGCTCTTGACTCAAGGCAGCTTCCTTACACACCTGCTGGCAAAGTCCAGTCAGATTCTGCTTTGTCTCACCCAGAGTTGATAAAATGTGGTTTCTTTCCTTCAGCAAGTTTTCCTTCTCATTTTGCTGCAAAAAGAAAAACAGTACTTTAGTCTGTATTTTAACATAAAAATTATGGTTTAAGCTCCTATCAAAGCTAAAAGAGGACTTTAAATACTCTGGTCTGCTGAAACAGAAGTAATTTGGCATTAAGAAAGTACACGGCAACACAATCAAACATATCAAAAGCCCAATCCTAACCTCTCTGGAAGCACCATGAACTCAGCTACCAGATATGGTTTTTCAGATATACAGCTTTTTCCAAACTCATGCTGGCAAAGGAATAATTTGTAGTTATTGAACAAATGAAACATAGTTGCACTTACTGTAAATATTCCTGAAACACTAATTCTAAAGAGAAACACACTTAAACCATTACCAATGAGTCAACAAAACATTAAGCAGTCTTCATAGAGATCTGTATTTTAAAACTGAAATGCTGAAAATCAAACACCACATTTAATTATTGATACTGTTCCACTGGGTGAAAATAAATTCCATTTGCAAGAAGTGCCAAGTCCACTGTAGGACAAACAATGAAGTTACGTACAGTTTCTAAATTAGACAGAAAATTTAAGAAAGGTAGAAAAAGAAGATGTGCAGAAAAACTGAAAACCTAGAGACAATGTAGCAGGATTGTCCAAGCACATGGCAACAGGAGGGCAACTCACTAATCATGCAGAAAAAAAATAGTCTTTATTAAATCAAGTTATCAAGTTGTTGGGGTTTTTTTTGGTTTGTTTTTTTTTTTTTTTTTTTTTTGCTTCAATGTTGAGAATTTTCTGAGACTTCTGATACAACTGGCTGAAGATGAAAAGACACTCATAGCTGAGAAGTCTAATCATGGAAACAAGCAACTTTTTTTTAATAAAAAAAAAAAAATGAGGAAACAGCAAAGAAGGACAGGGAACAAGCAAGATCATAATGAAGTTGAACAAAAAGGACAAAGAATCCAAACATGCTACAACACATACATTTTAAATTCTGTAATTAATTAATTAAAAGAAGATACAGTTTTGAAGACACACAGAGCTTTAAATAGTTTTCAAGTTTCAATCACAGGGATTGTGTGTTACAACTACTGTTATGTCAGTTCCCTCCTGGGAAGTTTTAATATTTTCACTCCTCCTCACATCGCCTTTTGCAGAGAAACCTCATGGATACTTGCAACCTCTACAACTTCTTTTTGGAAGAACTGATTACATTTAGGCAGCAATTGGCAAGAAGGGCAGTTGTTGCCAGTTCTTTTTTCTTTTTGTCTAAAATTACTAGAAAGAGGACTTTGCAAACAAATTTCTACTTGTCAGCATACTGGGAGCAGCTGTTAATCATAAAATATGCCACACTGGGAAGGACTCATCAGGGTCACTGAGTCCAGCTCCCGGGCCTGCACAGGACACCTCAGGAGTCACATCCTACGCCTGAGAATGTTGTCCAAAGGCTTCTTGAGCTCTGTCAGGCTTGATGCTGTGACCACTGCTCTGGGGAACCTGTTCCAGTGTTCAGCCACTCTCTGGGGGAGGAGGCTTTTCTTAATATCTGACCTAAACCTCCCATGACTCGGCTTTATGCTGTTTCCTCAAGTCCTGTCATTGGTCACAGAGAGAAGAAATTGGCACCTGCCCTCCTGAGGATGTTAAAGACTTCAATGAGGTCTCCACTCAGTTTCCTTTACTCCAGGCTGAATAGACCAAGTGCCCTCAGCCACTCTTCATACAGCTTCCCCTTCAGACCCTTCCCCATCCTCATGACCTTTCTTTGGATGCTCTCCAATGGCTTAATGTCATTTTTAAATCATGGTGTCTGAAACCGCACATAATATTCAAGGTGAGGCTGCCCCAGTGCAGAGCAGAGCAGGACAATCCCCTCCTTTGCCTGGCTGGTGATGCTGTGCCTGATGCCCCCCAGGACATGGATGTCCCTCCTGGCTGCCAGGGCACTGCTGGCTCATGTTCAACTGGCCATGGACCAGGAACCCCAGGCCCCTTTCTGCAGCTGCTCTCCAGCCGCTCATTCCCCAGTCCACACCCACAGCCAGGGTTGCCCCATCTCAGGGCAGCATCCGGCATTTGCCCTTGTTAGACTTCACATGATTGATGATTGCCCAAGACTCCAGTTTGTCCATGTCTCTCTTCGGGGCCTCTCTGCCCTCAAGGGAGTTGACAGCTCCTCCCAATTTAGTGTCATTGGCAAATTTACTGAGTGTTCCATTGAGTCCTGTGCCCAGGTTGTTAATGAAGATGGTGAGGAGCGCAGGGCCAAGGATGGAGCCCTGCAGAAACCCACCAGGAACGAGTGCCAGCCTGATGTCACCCCGGTCACTGTTGCCATTTGTTCCTGTCCCTTGAACCAGTTGCTCTCCCTCCACATGATGTGTTTATCCAGCTGTGGAAAACATTTTGTTCAGAAGGATCCTGGGAGAGACTGTCAAAAGCTTTGGTGAAGTCCAAGAGGAATACATATACTGGCTTTCCTAGATTAGCTGAGTGGGTTACCCTGTCATACAAGGAAATCAGGTCTGACAAGCAGGACTTTCCCCTCATGAAGCTGTGCTGGCTGTGACTGATGCCTGCATTGTTATCCAGGTGTTTTTCAATACTTATCAGAATAGTCTTTTCCAGTCTGTTAGGCAAATCACCTAATCTAAAATCACTTTAAGTACCTTTTGTGTATGTAGAGGCCCTCAGCTGTGTATTATGGACTGATGAAATTATCTGGACTGCTGTTTAAAACAAAAATGAACATTCAGAAATAGTTATTCCAGTGTAAATTCCTCACCTCCCTTCTGAAATTGTTGACAGGTTTATATATTAAGTATTATTATTTTATTTTAGCAGCATTATACTAATACTACAAAGTAATGTCAGTTAGTTTTGAGGTCATAAAAAACGGAGAGCTCTTTTGAATCTTTTGGTAAAGAATGTACTTAGTTCACACACCTCACCCTGCTATAATGTATATAACAAGATCTCAATTACATTTTTCTTGGATCTCTGACACATCCTCCTCCTCAGCTACAGAATCTTCAGCAAAGTAGCACTTCCTGAGACCAGTTGTCCTCTACTCTGCTCCCCTGCTCAAGTATCCTCAATTAAAAAGCTTCAAAGTGAAAATCACAGGATGGGTCAGGTTGGAAAGGACCACAGTGGGTCATCTGGTCCCCCCTCCCTGCTCAGGCAGGGTCATCCCACTGTACAGGAGAAAGTACAAGGAATGTGAATATACACAGGTTCTCTGAAAGAGCTGTTTCTAACAAGTCAACACCTCTTTAAGTAGCCCTTGTGTATTCTCAAATATAGAACATTAGTGACCAACAAGAACACCCAGATTCACCTAAAAGGTCAATAAACAAAGGCTATATGGGGGAAGGGGGTTGTGTGTAAAAATATTACTTTACCAGTACAGATTATCAAGAGATATGATCCCAGGTAACTCTCTCAGATAACAGATTCAGCACTGAACAATATTTTTCTTTAACAGAAATAGAACTTAACATACTACTTTCAATTTAACAGAATCACAGCAGGTCTGTAGTCTGACCTCCTGCTCAATACAGAAATCAGGTAAAATCAGGCTGCTAGGGCTTTGCTCAGTCATGCCACAAACCCCTCAAAGACAGGGCATGCACAGCCTTCTTGGATGAACTGCTCCATTGCCTGCCTGTCCCCACTGGAAGAAAAAGTTTTCTTACATTCACATGAAATCCCTCCTTGTAATGACAATGGCTCTTGTTCTCTTGCTGTCAAGTTCTCCCCCAGGAAGTTGAAGACCTTCCACTACCAAGGGCTGTATAACCTCAAGGACTGCCCCACCAATATGGGCAGGTAGCCATTAGGTCTCCCCATCCCTTTTCCAGGTAGAAGCCCCATTTCTTCCACCTGTCACCACAGAAGTAATTCAGGCCTGGCCATCCCAGCGGCCTTTATCCAACCTTTCTCTTGTCTACCAGTGCGCTCTTGGAACTGGGAGGGGTGAAAACTCAGCAAAAGATTCAGTGTTACACCAGAACAGGGTAACAACCACTGCCCTCCAACAACTGGCTCTGCTCCTGTTAACACAGCCCAGGACACTGATGGCCTTTTATTCAGCCTGGACATGTTGCTGACCCATGCTCAGCCAGCTGTCTGCCCAGACACCAAGGTCCTTGTCAGCAAAGCTATGTGCCAGCTGTCAGTTTCCAGCCTCTAGTCAGGCAGGGGTCTGTTCCAAATATAGGACTTTTCCAAGAAACACACCACAAGTATCTTCTGAGAGAGAAAAAATTGAAGCAATACTAAATAGAAACTAATACAAGACAACATGCTGCACATACTAGAAACCAGGATGAGGAATTCCACCAAAAAGTATCGCCGGACAGGTAGTACAGAGTATTATTTACTTGTCAAGAGTTGTCAAACTATAGCTACACCATTCTATTCCCTCTCAAAACCACATTACAGATGATACCACGGGAAGATTAACCACTTACAGGTCTGAGACACAACTGACCCAGACTAACACAAACAAGGCAGAAACCACCATGCATGAAGCAACCTGGATGTACCACACATAGCCCTTCACAGACCTCTCTTTTCTTCCACCCACCTTGAAATCACACCTAGACAGATCTTAATGTTTCTGTATTTGTGTACAACTTACACAAATTTGATGATCTCTGTCCGACATGCTCAACAGCTCCAAACAGGGTCTTTTCAGGAATTTCTGAAGAAACTTACCAGCACAGTGGAAAAAAAAAAAGTGGCTGAAACATGTTTGTACATAGCAGATGATTCATACAACTCAGACCTCACCTCACAATTCTCAAGACTCAACACTCATTATCTAGACCTTGCAGAGTGTTACCTGTCAAACAGCAGACATTCAGTCTGTTCCAGCACAGGTCCACAGAAGAAAGGATATTATAATTATTAGTCTCTTAACAACACGTCTAGTCTTGCACATGAGCCTTCAATTCCCTGCCCAAGTATTGCAAAATATTGACAGAGTTACATAACAGAAATGACAACATGATGACAAAACCAGGCAAAAAGTTCTGAAATGGCAGAAATGCAACTTCTCACTTCAGTAAGGATATTATTAATACAATCGCCTGATTACCCTCCCTCACAGAGCACCTTCTTCATTGAGCACAATCTACTCTGTCAGCTCATCAGAGCTGTATGGCACTGCAAGCCCTCCTTCAAAGGCTACCTCCTCATTGCAGAAGTAGGAGTAGATGCCGTGAAAGATGATGATCACAGGAAAATAAGTTTCCAGTTCATGGCACTTGGCTCTAATTTTATTTTCCTTTTCACTTTGAAGTCAAAAAAGATACAACATGACTGCTATGTTCCAGCTGATGCAGACAACAAATTCAGGTACACCAAGCCTAAAATGCTCCACGAACAAGAATAAGAGTACAGTAGACCTAAACAACTGAACTATTTCATGCACATGGTATGACTGACTATGAAAGTGAGAGTGTCAAACAAAGACTTGTTTTTCTGAAAAGCCACTCTAACTTCTTGCCATTGCTATTTTTAGATAATCCTAACCTCAGATTACATACATTTCTGTTAAGTTACATATTTATCTTTTTATTGCTTTCTTAAGGAGGAGAAAATATATAAACAGATGGCTGCAGAGAAATCTGGATGAATCAATTCCTCAGCTGCAATCTTGATGCAACTGCTAAAAAGGCAAGCAACTTCCCAAGTTATTCTGTATCTTCCGCCTTTCTGCAAGGGTCTCATTTTTAACACTCAAGACTCAGGAAACAGTTTGCCAGCCCATGTTGACATGTTCCAAGAACAGTACTTACACAACTAACAATTGCATAACTGCAAACTTGATCATGAGCAATACCATGAACTGAAGAACAAAATCTCAAAGCAGGAAAGGGGAAGAGGCAGAAAACAGTGTACAATAACAGTCTGGGAATCATTCTGTACAATTCAATACAAAGCTTATGGCTTTTGGAAACATCATTCACCAAAAATTATGCTATAATGCATGTTTTATTTGAATGGAAACAAGTTCACCGAAGGAAAGGTGCATGTACTTAGAGTGAGGCGCAGAAAAATCTAGAACTGCTATCAAGAAGTTATACAATACTGATAAAGTTTTCTAAGCTCGAGCGGAAAAAGTAGTAGACCACCTCACTCTCAAACTACTGCCAGATAGCCAGTCAAGATGTTTAGAAAAAGATGTGACAACAGCAGTGAATATTTATACCTACCAGTTTTTCAATTTCAGATTCAAGATTTTGTATGCAGTCAAGTTTTCTCTTGCGACATCGCTGTGCTGCAATCCTGTTTTTACTTCGTCTTCGGATATCATGAATACAGTCCAATTGTTCAGGAGTTAATTTATGCATTTTCAGAAATGACTGGAAGTCATTTCTGGAAAGTGAGATAATCCTTTGTGCATTAAATGGCAGTTTTACCTAGAATGTGAGATACAGTTGTAAATCCAAGGTGGAACTGATATACACAAATACCAACAAGTCAAGCTTCCATTTTAAGCATTCTTTACCATACAACCCATCCTTCTTCCTACATCTCAGAGACAAGAGCAAACTAACATAGCCATCAGATGATGGGAGAAAATCCAGGGGGTTCAACTACAGGAGTTCAAACACAGGCACAATAGAGTATTCGCATATTTACACTAGATCCTTAACAAGCATATTCAGAGTAGGATGAAACCTACTTGTGTGTGCAGAAAATATTCAGGTGATACACTCCAAGAAGATAAGTTACAGTTTGGTGAGGAACAAAAGAGGTGTCAAGACTCACTAACACAGTCTAAAGTTTTCCCAAAGCTGCTACTAAGATTGCATCCTGCATCCATTTTTACTGCTATGCTTTTTTTTTTTTTTTTCTGCAGAAGAAGTTCATCTGGAACAGGCAGTTCCTTAAAATACAGAAGTTACAATATTTGCCTTGTATTTCTTAGTTTTGGAGAAAAGAGGGTACCCGACTCTTGCTACTGTTGTATACCTGAGCTACAAAAGCATTTGAGATCACAAAGCATTGGTTAATACTGAAAAACATATTTACCTTTACGAAATAATCACCATGTTTTTTGAGTATCCAACTAAAGATACTTTATTTTAATCTTTACATTTGAGTACAGTAAATAGTAGAATATGTTACCTTGCTGTAGTTAAAGATCTGAATTTAGTTTAAAAAGAACACAAGAGAAATCTTTTCTCTGATTGGCAACGACTGGTGACAGGCAAAAAATATTTAAAAAGTCAGAGTACTGTCCTCAGCAATGATAACATCTACTTCTCTGTCACAAAGGTGAGGAATGTATTTAACCAGTTCTGGCCTTTTCTTTGGCATTCCAGCTTTTTATATTGATGGCAGGTTCCATTTATGTTCAGTCTCAGTAAGGCCCTGCATCTTGAAAAAAAACAAAACCCTAGTGCTTTAAGAATAACTGAATTTTTGTAACCTTGAATGATCCATCACACAGAGCTAGAACGGCAATTCTATGATTTTAAGAACCGAGATGGAAATTGTTCCAGATATATCACAAAATCTTTTAGGATTAGACTACACTTGTATGGTATCTGCCTAAACCACTACCAAAGCAGCAACAAAGACAGGAAGTGTCAAATAATTACTGCAGGTGGAGAAAAAAATAACCTTAGTGTTGGAGAAGGTGATATTATTAAACAGTCTTAAACACGCAGCTACTGAAGCCAGCTTGAAAACTTAATTTTCCCTTCACATTAAATCTGAAGTATCATTTGTCTCCCACCTTCACCCCACAGCTCAGAATAAAACCTAGAAAATTGGTAAGCTTCTATTAAACAAGTTCCAAGGAGTTTAGAGTTTTCTTAAAACTAACTGAAGCAGATAAAAGAAAAAAAAAGTCTAAGAAAGAACCTTCAGGTTTTGATTTAACACTCACAACCTTTTCTGATAAAGTTGGTCCAGAAAAAATCTTAAAAGATCTAATATGTAAGCATCTAACGCTTCAGCATCTGACCAAAAATGCTTTCACACTTCAATACAGTCTCCCTGAATTAACAGTGACCTTCCATATAAACCTCTGGATGGTCATTTAAAGTTTCAGTTCCAGACTTTTAAAACAAGCAGCCACAGAAAAAAAAAAAAAAAACAGAACAATAAAACAAAGCACAGAAGACTCAGAATTCAATTTTTGAAGATGGCCTTAAGAGACCAGGAAGCAAAGGATACATCAACATGTTCTTACCTCACATTCTTGCTCTCTTGCTGAGCAGGATTCACTGTCTCCCTCGGTGTCAGTCTCCGAATCCTCTCCCAAACTTATCACATAGTTATAGGGACACTGTTCTTGTTGCTGTCCCTGAACATAATCTCCACTGTTTATTTCTGAGGTGTTGGAGCATCCTTCAGTACTAAGGTTGCTTATAAAGGGGCAGTTGACAGAATTCAGAGTAGTAAAAGTTCGCTGAGAGCCAGGTTCAGGGCTTTCACTGATCCTGATCCCCAGCCACGGACACTCTGATTTTTTCCCTGAATACACTGGCTCCAAGTACTCTTTAGAAACTGCAGGTGGTAAATGTATTTGGCAGGCATCTGTGCTGTGAATATCACTCCAGAATCCCTGTGCTAGCTGTTCTGCTATCTCTCTCTCCACACTGCTTCGATCTCCAGCTGAGGTGATGTTAGTGGCTTCCCTAATGCACAAATCCACCTTTGAAGATGGGTTACCTTGACTTTCAGTTTTGTCATTTCCACTGCCAGTACCTGATACAGTTTTTTCAGCTAAGACTGTGCTGTTTTGCATACTATTGAAATTCAAGTTACCATATTGCTCGCAACTATGTAAAATAGACCCAGAATTGAGTCCATGAGGTGCAGCAGAGTTTTGGGGGAAAGCAGCAACATCCATTTTCTCCACAGGACATGACACACTCTGAGTTACAGAATCTCTCTTTGACTCTTCTTTTTTCTGAAGGCCTTCTTCCCCTTCTTCCATTTCTACCTGAGTCTCTTCACAGTTTGAGACCAGCTGCATAGGCAGACACTCCTGAGCTTTTTGTATGCCATCATTATCAGGTAGCTCCTTCTCAAGAGAGGTTGCAAATGGTGGTACCTGAATGTCTTTAATACTGGAATTGAACTCTGAAGTATGAACTTTATCATTTCCAAAAGCCTTCTGGAATTTTCTATACTTTGGGCATTGAGAAGATAAGCTGGAAGTACTACCCCTTTCTAAATGTACAGGATCACAGTTTTGATTGGCATTATCTTGGGGAGCCGGTGATGATTTAGCGTTTTCTTCATCTTTACAGGTCTTTGTGTCAGGAATCTGACTATATTCTTTTTCTAGAAGTGCTTCTACTTCATCATTTATTTCTAGGTCTCCATTATCTGCATTGCCAGTTTTAGGGTTTGCTTTCTGACAATGCTGTGTGCAACATTTCTTCCTAGGACACTCCTGCTGATCCAATTTAAAGTCCAAAAATCTGAATTTGAGAAACTGAAAGCAGGACTCTTCAATGTTGCGTACTCCCAAAAATTCTGCACATTTGCAAACTTCAGACACATTGTCTTTATTTAAAACAAGTTTTGCTGTATATGCAAACTGAAGCAAAGGACTAAATCCTTTAAGTGTTACCTATTACAAAAACAAACAAACCAATCATTAGTACAGTCAACTTGGGTTTAAGTAGAGAAATATACAAATTTACCTGTCCTGCCAGCAGAACAGAGTACAGGACAAAAGCAGAAGATTTGTTCTATTAGTGAAAGCCTGGTCAAACTCATTCCGAAACAATTCTTCTTACAGAATTTTTTCCTACACATTTTGTGACAGTTTTCTTCACTGTGATCAATTTCTTAATAAAATGTTCTGGCAATGCAGTACTAAAAGTGAAAAATATTGTTGTATGCTGAAAACCAGCAATGGGATTCCATCCTCACAAAGATATCTTTCAAAGCAAGTTGTATATGAATTACTCTAGAGTATGCTGCTGGTATTTAATTGTATTTTTTGAAGAGCAATCACTGTTAATCACTTAGTCTTATGCACCGCTGATGTAAAAAACACTTGAAAAAATGGAGTTTGACCACACAAGATTATTTACTACTATAGACACCTACTCCTTTCTTCCTCCCATCGATTAGAAGAAATGCACCCAGAAACTGTACACCAAACGGAATGCTCAGTTTAAAGCCCCTTTAGAGTAAGTAACAAAAATTCAACATGTATGTCTTCAAAACAGTTGCATACTGGGGAATCCACACATAAACAAAAACTGTATCATTAGAAACTGCACAAGATCTTCCACACATGAAAGAATGTCTAGGGAATCAAATAGCAAGCCACAAACAGATCCCCATATTACCAACTACATGACACTTTCTTTAGCCTTTTCTCTGCAAATGAAGAATAAAGCAGTATGTCCACTACTAGTACTCAAACTCAAGCCCACACTCTGCTCCCTGCCTTTACTAAAATGAACAGTATTTTATGCTAAATAAAGCACTATATCAATGCATTAACTACACTGAATCCTTCTGCCAGCAAAATAATGAACTATTCATGCAATTCAACTTAAGAATCAGCTAAAGGTTTGTTTACTTTGGTTTTTTTAGTAGTTGTTTGGTGCATTCTTTCTAAAGAACACAGCACATGAAAGGAAGTTGATAAGATTTGCACAGAGACCAGTTCTTCAAAACTGTCTGTAAACTCTCACGACCTACCTAAGGAATTCTTAAGATAGCATTTGAAATATGCTCTGAAGAGACTAATGATTACACCACCACATTGAGTCATTCTTTACAATGCAGGGAAGTAGAATGTAAAAGACAGTTTATCCATAAGCTGTCAAGAAGTCTTCTTGACTTTAATGTTAAGAAAACATTAAAGAAAACATTAATGTTAAGAAAACATTAAAGTGGATTTACAAGTAAATAGCATACATAAATGAAACTGAAACAAAAAAATACAATGGTATTTTAAAACTGTACCATCTTTCTATTTAAGGGAGAAAGACTGCAAAAACGGCAAGGATCAAGAGGGGACAAACATTCCTTTCACTTTCTCTTACACATTTCTATCTAGCTATGCTCAAACAAAAGAGAACCCTAGACTCTTAGTCTAACTGACCTAGAAAAGCAACTCTTGCAGTAATCATTTATTTAATTTTTATTTGGGATGAAAGTCAAAGAATAAAAACAGTGGCAGAAAAAACCAACAAACCCTACACCAGGATGACAATCTCTAAAATATGATATATATGAAGTGCTTGAATTTCAAAAATATTTTTGGTATCCCAGATTGTGGCTTGGTGTCTTTTAATTTACACTTCGAGTATTTTGGATGATTAAAAAGATTTAAAAACAAAAAATCACACGTCAAACCACGTGATCAGTATTTGTCTCTAATCTTAGATATGCAGCTACACAAACTGACTTGTTTCAAAATCTTTAGCATTTCCCAGAAAAGAAGCTCAAGTTGCTGTCTTAAAATGCTTTTACCAGGTAAGTGATCAGATCAAATAATTACAGGATGAGATTCACTGTGAGTATATTTGCTAGTTGGTTCAGCAGATTCAGTTCTTACATCAGTAATACTAGACCCATTGTGTCCTCTTAAGTCTACATTGTAGTAAACACCACCATTTTGTTCTTCCATTTTCTGTACAATCTCTGGTTCCTTCCAACTCTGGATAATTTCATGGATTCATGCCTCATACCTCTTATAACTTAACTAAATACTAACTAGAATAATTAAATGTATTGGATGCTCCAGATATGTAATAATAGATTCTTTTTACAATGCATGTCAGGTTCTGGCTCATTCCCACTGAATGCCTTTAAATGAAAGCTAAGAATATGTATTTTAGGGATATAAAAAGAAAATAAGTAATTGCGATACATTTTCTCAGTCCTAACAGTAATAAAATACAGTCAAAAAACCCTCAAGATGCTAATGATTAGTGTGTAAAAGGATGGAAAACCAAGCCAAAGGAAATTTTAAATAACAGTAAGCAGCAAGGAAAATATACACAGTTGTATTACTCAAACACACAAAACCAAATCTTAATGAAACTAATCCAAAGGTATTACCATTTTAAGCTTTATTTATT
Organism: Lanius collurio; assembly: GCA_020086605.1. NCBI lineage: Eukaryota > Metazoa > Chordata > Aves > Passeriformes > Laniidae > Lanius > Lanius collurio. The sequence goes on along the minus strand of JACBWW010000006.1, from coordinate 42,318,754 downwards.
ACTTGAAAAATGTTCTTGTCATATAAAAGAACTAGATCTGCAGTATCTCTTTATCATTGAAGTCCTGTTTTTGACAAAAATATCCTTTAAAAGACGTGCATAATTTAAAAAGTATACTTAATTGAAAAGTTCTCCCCTATATATTTCCCATGACAGCACTCGCTTGTTTGCAGTCTGTGATAAACACTCTGATCTGTCTAGCCTTCACCTAAACCAATAGCAGCTTTACAACTTGGAAATTCCTTCCCTTCAGCCCTTAAACCCCCTACTTTAACTCATCAGTTAAACCCCAGCCTACCATAAAAGAATTGAACAAAGCAGATTAGAAGCACTGGCAGGTAAAATGCAGAAGGGAGTGACACTCACCTCTTCCGGTAAAGTGATGATAAGATCAGCATCCACCTGGCCCACAATTCTCGAAAGGAAGTAACTGCTGCAAGCTGCAAGCACAGCTTTGTGAGCCCGAAATCGCTGATCTTCCACTAAAATTGTAACATCACAAAGGATATCTTGCTTTCGCTGATCATCAAGGCTGAGGAGTACATTGGTACTGTGCACTGAAGACTCATAAGCAAACACCACACTGTTGTTCTCACTTAGAGACATTCTGTATCACAGGTGGTAGTGTGAGGCTCAGTGGAAAGCATGCTTCTGTGCTTCAGACCTGGGGGAGCAAAGAAACAAGTTGTACACCTGAAAGTCATGTCCAACAGGAACCTATCGGTACTGAAATATGAGCATGTTAAACATGCACTGCCTTGGTCTAACTCTTCTTCAAACAAATACATGCTTGTGACCATTTAAAGTACCCAGACCTCAATATGTATATCTTAACAATGCTTTTGTAGTCTCATAGACCAAAAAATGGACTTATAAATCCAATAAAGAACAGTTCTTTCTTTAGCAAGTGGTTCAGAGCCTTAAATTTACTGTAACATCTAGAAATTATCTAAGATTTCACTCTTAGTAATTGGTATAGTCTAACTCCAACACTATGAAAATGTAAAGAGAAATAAAACAGATTAATTAAACTAAAATTCGCTGAAATACTATGTGGGCTACTTCTGTTTACTGATTCACCTAGTGCAGACTAAAGCATATGTGTTCTGTCTTCCTTCAAAAGTATTTCTCTCTAGTAGGTTGGTGTTTTGTTTTTAAATTTGAATTCTCTACCCGCCTTAGTGAAACCTTTTTCTCCCCCCTTTTCTGTCCATGACTATTTGATTTGTCATACTTGTTACAAGTCTGCTTTCCCAATGGATCACTATGATTCAGATCACCCGGCAGTGGAATACCATCTCTTTTCTGACAAAGTTCTAAAATGACAGTATTCATTGGATAATAAACAACAGTAAAAGTTATACAATATTTAAAACCTTGAAATATGTAACTCATATGTAACAGTTCTGAAGATTCCTAAAGTTGCAAAAAAAAAAAAAAAAAAAAAGGGCTAGGGAGTAGGCAGCTCTGGTAGAGAGGACAAAGTTTAAAAGTATTTCCAAGACTGATCTTTACACTGTATTTCACTTTCAACTGAGCCCTTCTTCCTATTAAAAGGAAGAAAAAAGATTACTAAGAAGTGCCCTTGCTTAATTAAGAAACCACTTAAGTCAGATTTGGAACTATCCAGCAAAGAAAATATGGTAACAAACCAAGCATTCAGATTACACTTGACTAGTTACCCCAGAATTCCTGTAACTGAGCACAGCTGAGGATACTCACTTCAGCTGACATTGGACTACCTCATCGTTCTATTGCTCAACAGAGGTTGTTACCATCTGCCAGCTCCCAACAATAATAAAACTGTAGCCAGCGCAAATCCTCAGGTTTCAGATGTGGGGAAACTTTCACAACATGGGGAGGGCAGAGGGCATGGCCATATTTAAACACACTGTGGAAAAAGCAACCACACTGCCAGCTGTGCTCCTGGTTACTCACTGCTCAAGCTATTTTCATGGCACACAGGCATTTTGGGTGAACTTTTGAATAGAAAGAGGGAAGAATAAGATCCCCATTTCCAGTGGCAACAGCAGCACAGTACCAGTCTGGACTCCAGTAAAGTGCAAAGCACATCAGCACTACCTGCCCTTCCCACTCCCTTATGGAACATTGTATACTTAACTTTACCAACAAAATGTACGGTGAAAATAAAAGTTTCAAGGGGAAAATCCCCAAAGTTCCACAAACATGGATTTTCCCCTCTAAGAAGCAGTACAGAAAAGTGCTATATACTCTGCACTGTTAACTCTAAAGGGCTTATTTTTGGAAGGAAACAGATCAAATGATTTCACATACCTAGTAACAAGATTACAGATTTATTAACTTAGGAAATATTTAATTTCCAATCAGTTTACATGGGAACAAAATAATTCCTCATGGAACTGCTATTCATGAAATTCTATTTTTATAAGAGCCTATGAGAAGTAACCAGTGCAATATAAATAATATATTCCTAACTGGATTGCTCTATAGCTTAACTTATATTGCTCATGTCTTAGACCACACAGAGTTTAATAAAGTGTAACTCTGTATTTGTTACAAGGTAAAAAAAAACCCTCAAAACACCAAACAGGAACAGAGGACAAAATGGAAAAACTGAAGACTGAATCCACAGTGGTGGGGAAGCACAGAGAAGTATTATAGCTGGGTTAACACATAGACAAAACTCATGAGGGTTTTAAGACAAGCCTTACAGTGTTCTTTTTTCTATCTTCTTTGAAGAAAGAACCCTCAGATAGACAACACACATATCATATATGCTGCTTTTGGGTTCTTCCTGATAAAATAATCAATTCCAATGTCCAGTTCAGTTCATTACACCTCCCTAGCACAGAAGGCTACAAGGAACACTATTTCTATTTTTATAGATACAGACAAATGAATGCAGAGAAGTGTTAACCTTCCTTTTCACTTATCTCTGTGAGGCACACACTGTGCTTTCAAAACAGCTTGCGGACTACTTGAAGCACTGAGAGCAAGCTCCCAATGTTGCAGCTGCCAAAAAAAAAAAAATAGCTTTCAACACTGAAACACTACCTTCTGTTTCTTGAGAAGTGAATTAAATACTTAGTTCAAGCATAACTCAATTTAACACTTTACTCTGACAGAATGTTGTGCTTCCTAATTGTGAGGACTTCATCAGCCAAGTTATGTCCCCGCTATATTTAACCAGGATGATAGGTTTTTTGAGATATCTACAATATAAAATGCAGCATTTAATAAGCATTTCATGCTTTAAGAGAACCTTTTAAAAAAACCCCACAAAACCAAAAAAACCCACAAAACCAAAAAACCCCTACACTAAATTACTCTCAGTCTTTGTAAAATCTAGGTACTGTCAAATACAATAAAAAGAAATCCAAAGGTAAAGCACCAGAAAACTGAAAATGCTGGTGAAAACAAAAGCATCAAATGGGAAAGACAAGATGTAACCACTGTAAAAAGCTGTTACACTTGAGAACTAACAGAGGTCACACTTGCGAAGGTCTAAATTCTGTTTTCCAGTTGTGTAATAAAAGTACAGTACCATATTTATGATAGTATCTGTCACAACAGCCAACCAGATTTTCCACAGCAGTGCGAGTACAAAATAACTTCTCCAACTACATTTGTTGTACACACATCCACAACAAGAATGCTTACAGTCATAGCAAAGTAAAAAGTACATCTCTTCCATAAACTGTTTAATTTCTCTTCTACCGCAACTGTTCTTCTAGAGCACTCAGAATTCTTAGTTTTATTTAAGACTGGTGGACAAAGAGGGGAAAAAGTATGAAGCTGAGAAAACAATTCAATTATGCTTTTAAAAGAAGTTTTATAGAACTTACAAGTTTGTGCTGCAACTGTCACAAGGATAGGCCTTATAGGCTTTTCTGTCCATTTCACAAAATTTAATTTTCTAAGAATATTATTTATCAGGGTTTTTTTTTCCACTCTCAGAAACATTATTAACATCAGCAACCAGGTATTAAAAAGGATAAGTGACACTACAAACAGCAATAACAAATCATATCATTGGAAAGCAGCCTAAAACTCCTATCATGCTACTTGTATTTTAAAAGTAACCTTCAAGCAAGGAAATCTGAAAGTAAGCACAGATAACCTGGAAAAGTATTCCACAAGTCAGCAGATGGCTATATGTTGAAATCACTGCTCTCAAAGGAGGTGTCAACAACCACATGACTGAATGAAAAAGACACTAAGAAAAAAACCATGCAAGAATATTTTTCAAGATATTTGTTACAGACATTGCCATCAAAAATGTGCAGAGTCCAGAAAGAGCTTCCAAAACTTAACATAGTTCTTACAATAAATGTTGGAAGGATTACAGAAATAACAACATCAAAGCTCACTTACTACAAATCCTGTTAGTGGAAGAAAACTAGTACTGTGCGCATTCCTCAAATTCCTCTCACCTGAAACCCTGCACACCTAGTAACCTCATACTCTTGAGATTGAAAATTAAAAGAAGTGAACATAAGCATACACACATGCTAGTATAAAACCTACATAAACACTTGAAGCACAATCAATTAAGTTCTGCTTTAAGAACACAACCAAGCCTGCTACTATGAAGTTTTCATTCTTTATCAGTGATCTTGAGATAAATAATTTTTTGCATAAGGACAAAAGTATTTTCTCCTAAAATTTTCTCCAGCTACAAAACTTTATTCTGCCCTGTCAAAGAGAAGTAACTCATTTTTTTTTCTCCTTACTAGCATACAATTATGAAAACTATGCCCAACAGTTACCTGCAAAATTACCATATCTTTGGTAAATTTAGACATCTTTACATCCAAATGACTATACATATTTATTTCCAAAAAACATATAAATACTTATCTTAATGAAAATCAGCACTGCAACCCCACTTAAAAAAAAACCCCAAACATGTTTAAGTACACTATACAGAGACCAAAGCAAGATGCCTATCAGCACTCATTGTAAAATCCATATCTCATCCAAGGCTCATTTTTCTTATGCATTCAAAGTCATTCATTATATTATTAGAGGAAGGTAATTGTGAGGTATAGTGAGTGTAAGGTACTTTAAAATTAGGCTGCAGGTTTGCTCATCTGATTGCTTACAACTGGTAACAATTACTGCTCCTTACTAGCTGACTGGAGAATAAAGGTAGATATAAAAGCCTTTACTTCCTCCTACCACAATCTCTGCTTTAAAGAGTCACTTGGTGCAGATCTTCAGGTAAACCATAAAGTCTCCCCACTAATACTTAAAAAGAAAAAAAAAAAAGTATTCCAAAGATGAGAATCATGACAGCTCAAACCAGGTAAAGCTATAAGGAACTGCTGTTGCTAAGTTGCAGAAGAAAAACAGTAGTAAAACAGGTAACACTGTGGAAGAATATACCCAGTGCAGGTAGAGTACAAGAGCAGAAACAGAGTACCAGAGTTGAACTCAAAATAGTGTGATGTATTCCTCATCCACACAAAAATCTCACACAAGGTAGACAAACTTTCACCCAAGCTCAGCACCAGCACCACTACATGAAAAGTGTGCTCAACATCCTGTGGACAAACACGTCCTAAGAGTTGAAGGAAGCTAAAAAGCATCAAGTTGTCACTGAAGTTGACAAAAGCACACACATTGGTATATATGTTTACCAAAATACTTTTGGAACATTCTGAGTCTGAATGTTTCAAGTGTCATTAAAAATATTAAATCAGAGCACAGAAACCCATGGAAATCAATGATGGCCATACTTTTACTACTTTAAAGACTTACACTTTCACAAAAAACATGTCTGATAACATTTTACAATCTTAACTCTTGGTGCTAAATCCAAGGACCTGGACAATGAAATTCCAGTATCTAATGGTCACCAAGATACAATGGGAACACCAAATCCAGAGGCAGCATCCATCCCCACATATCAAAGTTTGTCTTCCAAATCCATTTCCCCCCTCCAAAAGTCAGGTTTTTCAAATTCAGGAAAAAAATAACTGAAGAGTAGAGTAGAATGAAGAAGGTTTTGATACATAAATCATTTGATGCTCTCCTTCTCCTTCTGGACAGGAGCTGAGGACCAGACACTCCAGTAAACCTTTCAGAACACCCACTCTCATCCAACAGGACCTCACTGTGCTTCTGTGACCAGGCATTTCCTTATCACCAGCTGAACACTGAAGAAAGGATTCATCCAAAGGCACCCAGATTCAATCCAATCTAGAGTCCAAAACTAACAATTGTCTCAAAGACTCACTGCCAAATAAAACACAGGAATCTACCTTGTTACCATCAATTGTAACACACCTAAGAGCAACTGGGGCAATAAAGCAGTGAAAATTGACCTGTGGTACCTCTGTTTTAAGCTCCACTAAGGCATAGTTCTAGCAAGAGCCAAGCAAAAACACTTGAGCTACAGGAGTCAACATCCTATGAGCTCAGTGCTGTCTTTTAAAGAGCAGAAACCTCTTATTTTCCATAGGTGAATAAATCCAATTCAGATATTCCCACGAAGAAGAGCCAAGTTTTTATTCCTAGACTCAGATATAAATTACGCAGTCCTACCATCCAAATCAACGCAGTCTACATGTGTTTGGCTTCTTTCTGATCTGCACCTACCATATAATACCTGTACATGATCCAGCTAAAAGTTACCCAAATTGCTAAAAATGTAAACAAAACACTGTTCCTTAGTCTTTCCTTATTGAACAAGCACCCAGCAATACCACACTGGCTAGCAATCCTCTCTAGCAATCACAGTAAGTATCACTTGTACACTGGTGAAGTTCTGACATAAGGGAGGAGAGAGCAAAACTCCCCTTGGTAGCTGCAGAACCCAGGCAGGACACACCTGGGCTTTCACTGCTCTCTAAGCTGGTTGAACTTGGGCACCAAGATGTAAATTCAGTTGAGATCACCAAAATGATAAAACTAGCAAGATTAATTTATCATCTAGCACACAATAAGGGTCTATTCAGTTAGCACCATGCTTTCTAACATATTTGTATTCTTGGAACACTTCAAATTCCTGAAGTTGGAAAAAATACAGTTGTAGACTCTCAAAAATATAGCCTGGAGAAAACAAACTCTTGGTGCTACTCCTGACTATTATGCTGATCTACTGAGTAAGTTCTAGCAGGTCAGTCATCTCCATCAGTTCTCTTGACATTTACATTTACTTTAGCCTATAAAAAAATTTCTGTCATCCACAGACGTGAAGTTCAAAGGGACAACTATCATCTACCACTGCTAAAACAAGGCAGTTTAGATAAGACACAGCTCATTCAAAACACACTGTAAAGAATTGTTTTCTACAATTTTCTCTCTCTGTCCTTGCCCCCAGCTATCTCTCCTTTTAAGGAAATAGTTATATTACAGATGAATGCCTACAGTGGTTAATAGCTGCTGATTCACATTATGCTGACAAAGAATGAACAAGCATTTTAGTGTGCATGTTCATTGCTTCATCTTGAAAAAGAAAAAAGTGATAAGAAAAGCAAAAAGCAAGCTTTGCTGCCCAAAAACAATGCTTTCTCCATTAGAAAAAAGTACATCTAATCTTCAGTTATTAGCAGAGTCATAATTCTAAATGGTATTCTTTATTAGTCAAACACTTGAATGATATTCTTCAAAATTACAGAAATGAGATTTTTAAAAATTACTAGTTTGTACTTTTCTGGCATAATTCTTAACACTGCATTTGGAGTCTTGCCATGTCACAAATGAGTATAAAAAAGAATCACGGGAAGTCTGGCAAGTCTTAAGTCTGTGCTAAGAGTTTTAATTTGTTTTCCAGGTTTTAAGACTGAATACACACTTTTTTCTCAGTATTTGCAAACTATATGAGAACTTGGGACATGGCAAGGAGAGCATGAGGGATACTGAGAACGTTAGTAGTCACAAGCCTCCAGAAGCAATGATTTTAAAAGGAAAAAAAAGAGATTGATACCATGTAACTATAGAAATTTTCCACAGCAGAAGTTTGAAAAATTTTTCTCAGAGGATGACCCAAAGTCCATATCAAAGCCAAAAAAACCTCAAACTACTCTGCAGTTTACCATTATTTTAGATTGCACTAATTGTTTAATTTTTGGATGCGGGATAAAAACCATGTTGTGGGATTTCATTTGTTTCACTGCTAAAAAATGAAATAGGTCTGAAGGGATTTCAGAGACTCCTCTGAAAAATTCCATCACTTACAGCCCTTCAGTTGTGCTGGTAATCAAAGAGAATTACTCTGGAAAGACAACAATGCACAGCCTTTCTAAAGATCTTTAAAAAAAACCCAAAGCACCTAATAACAACAAAAATAACCACAAACAAAACATCCCCAAAATACAAGTAAAAACTGGTTTTATTTTTTTCTTAAATAAGAACTAGGTTAGATAATAAAATACTCACTTAGGATAAGTAAAGCATGCACAACTAAAATCTACTGTCAATCCCCGCCTTTGCTTAAAGGACAACCTTTGTATTTAAAGCTACATATTCTACTCACTGCTACAGTTAAACAAACCACATGAATAACCTGGCTGAATGACTATCACAATGCATTTACATGTATATATGTCAAAATACTTACGATAAATACTAAATTAACCATTTAATGTACTTTAACTTAGAATGACACAAGAAATAACCTGAAAGAACTGTGAAGCAGCTATATTGCCAAGTCAAAGAAAATACTTGTTGGAAATTATATTTAGACTCTCATTTCTGATATTATCTGTTTAACTTGGATTTGTTTCCACAACTGTTCTTCAAGTACGTGAAACTGAAAGAAATCTGCAAATTTTCGACATAAGTCAGAAAGAACTTCAGAAACTTTTCTGTGAAAACAGAACTAACAATATCTATATAAAAATAAATTAAAAAATGCATTAGAGCAGGCATCAGATAGTAGCACTAGCAAAGGTCTGAACCAAATCACATCAAGTTGTCTCAGTTTTCCCATCCTGAAACTGAAGACTATTTCCTATCTGACAGATGGTGTCAAAAGACATGATCTTACTAGTTGACCTGTAAATAACCATTTTTGGGATCATACCAAATAAAGTGCTGCTCTCCAGCTCTGGGGACCACAACAGCACAACGACATGGATCTTCTGGAATGAGTTCAGAGAAGAATACATAGATGCTCTAAGGGCTAGACCTCCCCTGCTCTGGAGATCAGCTGGGAGAGACAGGGGTGTTCAGCCTGGAGAAGAGAAGGCTCTGGGGAGACCTTAGAGCCCCTGCCAGGGCCTAAAGGGGCTCCAGGAGAGCTGGAGAGAGACTTTGGACAAGGGCCTGGAGGGACAGGACAAGAGGGAAGGGCTTCCGTCTGCCAGAGGACAGGGTTAGATGGGATATTGGGAAGAAGTTCTTCCCTGTGAGGGTGGTGAGGCCCTGGCACAGGTTGCCCAGAGAAGCTGTGGCTGCCCCATCCCTGGAAGTGTTCAAAGCCAGGCTGGACAGGGCTTGGATCAACCTGGTCTAGCAGAAGGTGTCCCTGCCCATGGCAGGGGGCAGGAACCGGATGATCTTTAAGGTCCCTTCTGACCCAAATCACTCGAGGATTCTGTAATTTGATGACCTTAAAAGCAGCAGGAACAGGGAGAGCAAGTACCATATATTTACTTATCAAAGTACTTGTCAATAGGCCAAGACTGGAATCCAAACACCTACAACCATTATGTTGACAGTTCAAAGTCATTTACAAACAAAATATCTCAACACAACTCTAAAGATTAATTGAATATTCTTTAAGACAGAGGCTCTCATTTAAAGACACTGAGTTACTGATATCCTAGGTTACACCTCTCCCACTCTCCAATGGATGTTTAATGATTAAACTCAATTTATTTGTATTTCACCAATGCTTCTAAAGTCAATTTACCCTTCACAGCACACCTTCCCTTTTTTAAAGCTTCAGTACCTGATTGGTCAGTTGAGCCTTATTCTGACCTTCTAACTCACATTTATATAAAATATTACATTTTCCCTCCATACTTAACAAGAACAAAACCTTCTTCCACCCTTAAGAGGGCCTTAAATGAAAAACACTGCATACTACTGGAAACAGAGTGACTTGTGATGCAGCCTGTGATTTGTTACAGCAAAGTAAGCCTTTCCATTTCTTTTAGTCCCTTCTCCAGATTGCTAACCTCTGAACTAGAGGTAGGGGCAGGGAAGGCTGCAGGTGGATCCTCACACATTATCCCCACTGTGGTCACACTAGGCTGAATCTACACAACTTAATGATTGGTTCAGCAGCTAATTTTGGCTCACTCGAGGTTTTGTTCCTACCCACACTTGCATCAACTAACACACTACCTCTGGTTTAACTAAGGACTACATATAAACAGGATTCACATTATGAATACCACAGTGTTTTTTCCTACTCCTAAAACCTCCCCCATGAAACTTTCAGCGGTTGAATTCTACGGGACAATTAAAATGCCAGCATTCAGACACAAACGTGAACCCTCTGACTGATCTACCACTTTCTTTGCCCCCACACCAGCATGCCCAGTGCAGGGAGGAAGACAGGACTATAATTAAAAGCAAACCTATGAAGTGTTTATAGGAACACTTTGATTATCAAACTTGCAAGGTGGGGATGACATGACAAGGAGGCTTGTTGAGCTATGTCTCCCCAAACTGCAGGGCAGACTTATTTGGGACTTAGAGAACTCACATGCAAAGACTTGTCTATTCTACATCTAACAAGAGTGCCCACCTGATCCAAATGATCAGGTAAAGGGTATGGGTTTTAATACCAGACCATTTTTACCATAACAAATTTATTAGTGCTCAAAATATCCTTTGCATAAGAATTTCAGACCCTATTAAAAAAATTAAACATTCAACACACTAAGATCTTCCACATTTTAGCATATCAACTCAAAGATACAGCTGATGGAAGTTAAAAGCTCCACTTCAACATTTTGGTTAAAATCAGGAGTGTGCTAGTGAAGCACACTTCTCTAACACTCCACCTAGTATGCTTTTGTTCACATCACAAGATGCACCTAGCCAACAAGAGTAAGTTCTTTTCTAAAGTAAATCAGAAAACACACTCTAGAAGTTCTCAAGAATTCCTACTAAGGGATTTAGCTTTTTTTTTTAGATTTACTAAGCCAGGTCAAAGGAAGACCTTCTGAAAAACACAGTGGCTATTCAGTTTTCAGTGACAACTGCTTCCCTCTGCAAATCCACCTATTTTGGGCCTCATTGCTTGCTAAGGTACACAAAGGCTTACTCACAAGTGTCAGGGCATCCAAGAGTAATTACGCTATTTAAGTAACCTTTAAAGTTAAGCTCATATTACAAATCGTATTTTGTAGTTTACCTTAGATGGTTTTATTCAGAGTCATCATGTTGACAAGACTATACTCCTTCCTTTCCTTTGCAGTGTGGTGTAATACTTTACACCAGATTAAAGAACTGACTTTATATGCTAGAGCATTCTGAGTGCGGCATCACCTTAATTTACAGTGCTTTTGGATTGCAATTATTCCATTACTGCAGCCAGATGTTTTTCACACTGAGAAACTGCCTTCCTCAACTGCCTCAAATTAATGTGCCTGTCAAAATTTACTCTACATACAATTATCTTTACTGCTAGAACACATTCTCTCATCTTTTTTAATTCAATAAGCGTTTGGAAGACCGAGTTGTAGACGATTTTGGGATTACTGTCACGCTAAACTGGCAATCTGTTCTTTCGTGATTGCTAAATTTTCACCATGTCCCAAAACATGCCAAGGATCTCACCGCACAGAACAGGACGGACAGGAATTGTATTTCGTTGTTTACAGCCTAGGACAGACCTTCCCCGGCTGCCCCCAAAGGGAAACAAACACCAGCCGCACGTCTCATCCTGGCAGAGCGGTGCTCCCGCCGACTTCCCAGCGGGGCTGAGCTGGCCCTTTTGCACAGTACCGGGGAACGCGGGGCGGGAGAGTCACGCCTGTGTCAGAGGGACACAAGGGCACCCGTGCAAACCGGGGGCGAGACACTGAGTAAGGAGCGCTCTCGGGAGAAGGGGGGCAACACCCGCAGCGCGGCACTGCGGAGGGAAAGCCGCCGCCGGTGCCGGGCGCTGACGGGGCGCCTCCACCACCGCCCCGGCGCCCCCGCGGGCGGGACCCCCGACCCTGCACGGGCCGGGCCGCGTCACGGAATGCGCGCTGCGGGGGAGAAAAGGCCGCATCCCTCACACCACCGCATGAACGCGCTGCGACCCCCGCCTCACCGCGCCCTCCGCCCGAAGGGTGCTGCCTCCGTACCCCCGCCGCCAACCCTTCACCGGGCACGCGCACGCTCCCGCCGGCTGCCAGTTCGGCTCGGTGCGGCTCGACTTTACCTCGGTGCCGGAGGGCGGCAGCAGCAGCGGCGCCGCCACCTCACCCCGTCCCTTCTCGCCCCGCGCGCGCTGTCAGGGCCCGGCCGCTCCCGGCTCCGGCTGCGGCCCGACTGCGGCGCGCGCCGTCAGGTGACTGCCCGCAGCGCCGCCCGCCCCCCCGCA
>JACBWW010000006.1:42157487-42305893 GCA_020086605.1 Lanius collurio | reverse complement strand
TCTCCCTTCTCTCCCTTCTCTCCCTTCTCTCCCTTCTCTCCCTTCTCTCCCTTCTCTCCCTTCTCTCCTTTCTCTCCCTTCTCTCCTTTCTCTCCTTTCTCTCCTTCCCAGATTCCACGTATCTGTTTATCCAAGGGCTCTACTGAGGGCAGCCTCCTCCAGAAGCTCCTGAAACGTTAATGACACCAAATGATGCACTGCCAAGCGTGCTGATGAGAATTTAATTGTTAAGATATTTTAACCCAGTTTTAACAATTTAGTGTGCCTATGAATGATTGGTTTTATGCCTCATAGAGTGACACACTCTGTTTTACACTGTTATTTAAGTGTCACATAACTTTCTCCAGCTGTTTTTACAGTAGGCTTTCAGTTTTGGTTGATGCTAATAGAGATTTTCCTAAATGTCTGTTTGCTAGTGGCCTTTTATCTTGTTAAGAAGGCAAAATTTAATTATTTCTAGTTGGTCAACATGTTCGCCAGTGCAAAGAGTTGCGTTACAAAATAATAGAAGCAAATAATTGGAATTTAGATTTAAGAACCGCTATTAGATAATGATATCCAAAAAGGAGCATTTGGCTTGAGATTTGAGTACTAACAGTACTTAAGGTATTCTGAATCTAAGTTTCTACTCCTGCTTTTTATGTTTTCTATGACTTGTAGTTGTCATGTTCTTACACATGTTGGGAATTCTTAATCCCGTAGTACTCACACATGAAGAGGGGAGTTTAACAACAACTGTTTAGATGATAAAAATTGAGTCGTAGAAGTATGAGATGTTCACAATGTTTAAGCCTAATATTTAAAATACCTACTGCTAGACTGAAAGTTGGGGGTTTGGGGGATTTTTTTTGGTCTTCCACATAGGTTTTTATCGGGAAGAGAGGGAAACAGAAGAGGGAAGAAACAAAACAAAAGGAGCTCTTACTTTGGCTGAAAGATTGACTATGAAGTCTTGGACCGCACCCACCAAGAAGGGATCTTCATCTCCTGTTCTGGATCTTAGGGATGATGCAATTCTTACTTCCCACACAATAGGGAGTGAAATTACAGTGTAATAGCTTGGTTCTCACTCATAGTTAGACTGAAGAACTGCATAAGTACTTTCTGCATTGAAGTTAGACACAACTTAGAAGAGGAAAAAAAATCCAAAAACTAGTCAATTTTATTTTTTCCTAAAAAGGAAAAGTAAAACCAATAAAAGAGATCTGGGAATCTAAGCTGAAAATCAAGGACATACATCTTCCTGCAGATTAATAATAAATGCTTTAAGCATTTAAAACAATATAAAAACTTAGATGATAAGTGCTCACAAAGTTAGTGAGTGTGATAACAAATAGTGACAATACCATCAGAAGAAAGCAAGGGAAAATGTCCCTTTTTTTGAAATAGATTTATTTTTCTGATACATTGGTGGCATTAATGGGACTCTAGGTCCCATTTTGTCAAATGTTGTTTATTCCTTATGAAGCCTGGCTGTAGCTGTCTCTGTGTTGTTCACTGCTTCTGGCACGCTGAAAGCACCAGCCTCAGCTACCACCAGTTTGTAACTGGATTTACTGAGCTCTGGCTGCTCTGTGGATTGATACTGGCCCAGAGAGATGAAAATGCTCTAACCTGCAGGTTAGTTGTATGGACTACAGGGCACAGCCTATACTATGGGACATTCAGGCCATCTTTAATATCAGGTGTGTTCTCTTCTGCCCTTGTCCCCTCTTTTTATGCTTTCTGTGCTGTAGCTGGTTTCCTACCATAGGCACTTGACTTATAGATTCTCCAGAGGTAAAATGTGACTTATCCCAAGGCTAAAGGTGAGATTCATCTCATCTAACTTTAGCCATCTAAAATTTAGCTGTCATCTCAGCTACTCATCTAGGGTCCCGTGTAGTTGCCAGAACTAGATATGCATCTCCATAGGCTAATTGTTCCCTTTCTGTGGTTGGTGTCTGAGACAGATGTGATGGAACCACTGCTGGAGATGCGTGTCCTATGCTTTTGTGGTGGGAATGTGTATAACTGAGTTAGGCTAGAGACACAACTCCCACATTAAACCCGTGGCCACACAGTTCTGCAGGATGCTGCAATCAAAATCCTTCACAGCAAAAGTGCTGAGGAGTCATTAGGAAAAACTGATGCTGAAGGCCCATCTTCTAGTTTCACAGGGCAGAGGCTGAGGACCCTGTTGCACGCATGGCCACATCAAATATGACTTCTGTGGCCATCATATAGAAGATTAGTCCATTTTACATTCCAGTAAATGAAAGCCTGTTCATTCCAGTAAATGAAAACCACTCCCTCCTGTGAACTTGCAAACACAAAAGCTGTTTTCTAATCTACATTTAGATAACATTTTCTAACTGTAAATTGAGCTATCAGGGAGCTACTGTGGTATGTGTTTAAGTGACTGAAACCTCAGGGCTGTGTCAATATGTATGAGTTGAAAAACTGACTCTTATTTTAAAATGGTTTTTGAAGCCTTTGAACACATTATTTTAGAATTTATTTCCATACCATCTTCTGTGGTATGTGTGTGATACTCTTCAAATCCTTGGGAACACACATGCTTATTTTTTGTGGTTTCTGGCTTACAAAAGTCTTTTGTTTGTCCTGGGAAAGCAGGGTGTTAATCATAGGAAAATATTTTTACATTCCCTCTTTACAAAAAATGAGAAAAAAATGCTTTCTATCTAGAAGTAAATCCTATTCTAGTAAACTGTCTTTTAAAATTCAGTTGCAATTGTGATTCTCTTAAACCTACAGCTAATTTAGTCCAGATTCACATCAAATATTCTTAAAATGAAAACTGGTGTCTCGGTTAAATCTGCTTTGTTTCCCCTTCTTCTTTCCCCCCTTCCTCCCCCCCCCCCCCCCCATATTGTTTTTAAACCCATCAACCTTAAATTAAGCAGTAACATTTCAATGGGGAAAAAATGGATTTTTTTTCTTGAATAGAATGAGAGTTATTTTTGACTCTGGGAGAAGGGATATGAACCATGAACAATGGCAAAAAGGTGGGAAACAAATTTAAAAGTGTCTAGCTGTGGAAAATAAGAGGTCTGCTTAGATAGGCTGTGGGAGGTGTATGAAGAGACCAAAGAACGACAAGTGCAGCAGGACAGCTAAAAAAGCCCCATAAGGGTACTTAACTTAAAAGAGGAAAACAATTGATTTATCAGTGAAAAATGGATTTGCCTTCCTGGAAACTTGGAGTAAACACTGTCAATGGCTGTAATTTTGTCATACAGCAATCCCTGAGCTGATTGATCTGGGAAAAGACCAGAGGTGTTCAGGAGGTGAAGTGAAATTACCACAGCCAGGCTGTCCAGACAAGGCATTTTCACACAGTGGCTCTCTGGAAACCTGGGAGGAAATCCAAGTATGTGTGGGAAAAGCAGAGTATGTCATGCAGGGCTCGATGAGTGTTTCCAGGCTCGAGTAATGCTGTGGGATCACACCTGGGAGGGCTTTGGGTCAATTAACTCCCTGAGGGGGAAAACTGCTAAGCCTGAAACCAGCAGGCTCTTAGTTTCCAGCCAGATGCAGATCCACACATGGACTGATGTAAACAAACACCAGGGGTTTGGGAAGATGAAGGGAGACCTGGTGAAACACCTGATGCTTGGGGGATTGAGGATGTGCGTTCACAGGACGACAGACTAAATGCATAACAGACCCCACTGTTTCCGTGTGCCCTCCCCCTGTGCAGGG
Organism: Lanius collurio; assembly: GCA_020086605.1. NCBI lineage: Eukaryota > Metazoa > Chordata > Aves > Passeriformes > Laniidae > Lanius > Lanius collurio. The sequence continues at coordinate 42,302,188 of JACBWW010000006.1, read as the reverse complement.
GCCATGCTGGAGAAAAGAGTAATCTCTTTACAAAACAAACTACTAGGGTGGGAAGAACCCATCTGTTCTCTTTAATTTTTAGTGCTGTCTATTGGGAGTCCCCTAAAGTAGCAATTTGGGATGACCCCTCTGCATATGCTTAGTTTAGGAGAACTAACTGCTGGTAGTGCAATATTCCCACACATATCTTGGTTTTGCTTTCACTCTGAACTGCTTTAACCCAGAAGTCAACTCCTTAGTAGTTCATTATCAGGGCTGTCTGGAGTACTGGTTTGTTACTCCTCTAGAAAAGTGCTAACCTTCCCCACCCCAGATTATAACCCATGGAATGTTCAGTATATATGTGAAAATAGGTACCCTGAAATTTCTTACATGACGAAAGTGTTTGTGGGTGAGACACTTGAAATTTTGAAACTTTGGATCTATTCCTTATGAATTGTAGTCATACCCCTGAGAGGAGAAGGATGTTGAGTCATAGTGAAGAAAGGAAAGAAAGAAAAACTGAATGTTTTTTCTATTGCAATCCTCCCAGAGGTCAGACGCAACCAAGACAGACAGATGAACAACAAAAGCACTGGTTAAATGACTCAGAAGGTTAGGTTTTCTGGCATTGGACTGAAACAGTTAAAGGACTTTGAAAGAAAATATGGAGATAAAGCATATTTGCTTTTTGAGTCTAATGCCTGAAGAAAGATTAGTTTTAACATTTATTGGTAGAAAGCTTCTGAAGGACTTATGCTTTGGCTGTCTGAAGGCTACTCTGAATATATCAGGACTACAACAGAGAACAATGAAATTGCATTTGCTTTCAGAGGTGTCTGACTGTGGCATAAAGTAACATATCTTTTGCAGGATGATATAACATAATTTTTTTAAAGTACCTTGTGAAGCTACTCTTTTGCTTAAATAAATTCCTTATTTATTTAAGCAAAAGAGTAGCTTCATAAGGTACTTTGCTACACAGAATGATTGCAAAAGTGAACGATGTATTGAAGACCTGACTAAGGCTGGAAAGCACACCAAAGGTAGGAGAGTACCAGCCATTCAAACACTTGGCAAAGTTTTAATTTCACAGTATAAGGTTCTTGTTGTAACCTGTTATTCATGTATTGATCATGCAATGACTTGCCAGGAAAATGGTTTGACTGTTTGACATAGTCATTTTCCTGTTACAGCTTTCAGAAAAGGAGATTTAATTTTCTCAGGTTGTACATTTCCCCATTTGTCATAACAGAGGAAAAATTGATTCAGTATCTAGTTTGTCTAGAGCTGCACATTAAAATGCCCCACAACAGAGGCTGTTCAGTTTCTGGGACTCATTACCAAGTTGGAACCTCAGTTGAGAAACCAGGATGATTGCTGGTTTGTTCGTCACTGTAGTGATCCAGTAAGAGGAGGGAGCCAACCTTCACCCATCTGCTGTGTCTATCTGGATTGCCTTCTGTTCTCAAGACCAGCTCATCATGGGCCTGGGTGTGACTACAAGTCATGATGAGTCATCGTTTAAATGCACAACTCTACTGAAGGAAAAATGAGACCAATTTTAACTCTACTTTTGATTTTATCTCCAGGTTAGTTCTGTGAAAGTCACCAAAACTGCTACACACAGCAAAAAGTAACCTAGTGCAAGTCAGACACAGAAGGAGATATTGCCATCAACATGCAAACTAAAAATTTGAAAAAAAGGAAAAAAAAAGAGAGATAAAAAAAAGAGAGATGCATAAACCTGCAATTCTCTGTACTGGCTCTGATAGCTTCTCAAAACCAGATCACTGGATGATGCACAAACTAGTCGATGGTGCCTGTCAGACGATGAAAGTTGCTGAAAACAGCAAGTTGACAATTGGAAAGTGCACTTGCAAATCTGGAACTTGTTATAGAACTGATGGAACTGATTACACAGTGTCATTTCCTGATAACTTGGTTTTCTTGGCTAATTTTTTGTCTTATGAGGTATAACTTAGTGCACAACAATCAGCGAATTTCCTGCTGTTTATAATTTTCCTCTCCTTCCTTTGCACAGCTCAGGATCCACACCTTAGAAGTCTGGTTCTACCAGGACCTGAGACTCACAACCTTCTTTTAGAAATCTTTGGAGTTGGGTTTCTCACACTGCAAGCGGGAGCTTCTTGAAACCACTGTCAAAGCTTATCTCAGGAGCACTGTTTCTGTTCCCCTTGCCCTTCGCAGAATCACAGCATGGATGAGGTTGTAAAGTACATCTGGTCCAAACCCCCTGCTCAAGCTGGGCCACACAGGGCCCAGGACCATGCCAGACACTTTTTGATATCTCCTGGGATGGAGACTCCACAGCCTTTCTGGGCAACCTGTGCCAGTGCTTGGACACCCTTACAGTGAAAAGGGATTCTCTGATGTTCAGATGGAGCCTCCTGTGTTACAGTTTGTGCCAATTGCCCATCACTGGATGCCATTGAGAAGAGCCCATGTCCATCATCTTTATACCAACCCTTCTGGTATTTCACCTGTTAAGATCCTCCCTCAGCTTTTGCTTAACGGTGATGAAGTACTAAAGGAAAGCTGAAATAGGCCAAGATGCCTAGTGAAAGACATATTTACTCAGCAAAAATCTCTGGTGCAGTTCTTGCATGATTAAAACAATTTTGAGTCTTGCATTTTTTCAGACAAACTTGTAAATGCTGCGCTTAATGACAGTGCAGGTCTTGAGTGTCTTTGGAACCTGGTTGCTGCTCTGGCCAGAGCTTACATAGCCTGGGACCTCTTCAAAACAGTCTGCAAAAAAACACCTGAAAAAGTCCTTGAAGGCTTTTTTAATCCATCCTGGGTTGTGCAGCAGCCTACTGTTACAGTATGCCTTGGGGATGGTTTGATATCCAAAATGGACAAATATATGTTAGGCTTGAGTGCAGTGGTGAAAAGCAACCTGTGAATATGTTGGTGATAGTTTCTTTGCAAATTCTGTATCTTTCCTGAAATTGGCCCCTATCTCTTGTTTGCAGAGCTCACACAGGGTTTTCAGTCCCCAGGAGAGACCGGCTTAGTTATGTGTTAGCTGCTTTACCTCTCAGCAAGTATTTGGAAAGTTGAGGAAGAGGAGGGAAAGCAGAGGAAGTAAAGGGCTGCCACACTACCAAAAGGCTGGGAGAGAATCCAGTTTTTGTGGGTCCTTCTTTGCCCACAGACTTGCTTCCTGATAAAGAGACCTACAAACTTGAATTTCCTGTAAGGTGTTTCCCAACTGTTGTTTTGCTTAGGAGAATAATTTTCTCTTATTATTTCCCTTGCCACTGTGATTCTTTTCTCTAGTACAAAATCCTCCTTTTTTTATCTATCTAGCAAATTCCATCTGTGCTAACTCAAGGACTGTCCCACTGCTTAGCTGGTTGTAGTAAGGCTTTGTGTAAGGCTGTTGTCTGTGGGTGGATGTACTCCCCAGGAGCCTTTCTAAAAGGATGTGACCATTTATAGGACCTGCAGAGCAATCTACCTACTTATACCAAGCACACTGCTACTCTTGGGGCTTCAGAAGAAGTGCTTGGCAGAGCAGCCTGCTGCTGACTGACCTCTCAAAATGCCTTGGGACAGCCATGTTCTCCATAGTGTGTTGTACCTGCACATATCACCTACTTCTCCTCATGTCCCGCCACCTCAGAATGACGTTGTAAGTTTGGGAATCTGGAGTTCTGGTGGAGTTTTGCAAGTTAGGGTCAACTTGTTTACATTTCTGCTCGCAGCCACAGCAGAGCACGGTAAGGTTTGGACCTGATAAGACACAAGCCTTCAGCTCTGAGTGCTCCCTCATATGCCTTGGATGGATCAGAATTAGATGTTTTTCTCTGAACATGAATTTAATAAATACCTACAGAAATTGCATATAAATACACAGTAGTGACTCCTGCCTTATTAATAAATCATGAGGTGTGGATGAGGGTGAACAATGCAGGGGCCATTTTTAACAGTGTTTCTGAAGTTAAATAACAAATGAAACAGAACTGCCACTGTAGCTGGGAATGTAGGCTTTGGGACTGGCACTTATAGGCTATGTAAATACTGTTCATGCAAAATTATACAACTCTAGGGTTGTGAGTTAAACACTCCAAAGGGAGAATAAAATGGAATATAGTATGGGCTGAGTCCCTCTTCTGCTAAGACTAAGACAGCTGAAATTTAAAGAGATATTTAGATAAAACACAATTTGAGGTTCTGCCCATTCTGTCTCTCATTGTCCGTTGCCTGTTTGACTGAGAGAGGTCATGTGCCATCACAGGCACGTTGATTAGGGTTAGTAGCTATTCTTCTACCAACAAGAAACTTTTAACTGTTTTTATGTTGCCAGCAATTGTATTTGTAAGGACATGATGACTAAGCTTCACATGTTTCTATTAATATAAAGTTGGCTGTCATTGATGTCAATACTTGCTGTTGCTAAAGTGAGAAATACTTTTGATAACCACTTAAAAATTTCTAGAAACTTCTCAAATGTACTTTGCAGTATAGATTTGAGTTTAAAGGTTCTTAGTTGCACAAGGCAAAGGAAAACTTATTTCTGTTAGGACACGAACAGCCTGCTTGGGTTTTTTTGTTATTTGCCAATAGCAGTGGAAATGATGCAGCAGAAAAAAAAACTGCTGAAGAGTCAGTTGTATTTTCTAGGTACTTTCTGGTTTTGAAATAACACTATTGATTATCACAAGTGCTGCAGTTGTTTGTATTCAACTGCTGCCAAGTTTTTACACTGTTGATGCTGGTCAGAATGGAGAAATCAACATTAGGAGCAACATCTTACCTTCCATCTTGTTATTTTCAATATTAAATAAAAAATTATATTTAAATTAAATGTCTAATTTTCACAACATTTCTTAAATTACAACATATCTTAAGAGTAGTGTAAAGAATAATGTGTATTGGAGAGCAGTCTGCTGCTGCTGCTGCTGCAGAAAGCTGTGATTTACCAGAACAGGTGGACAACCAGAAGGTTGTGAGTTAATGTGCAAGGTGACACAACTCCTCTGGTGCTATGAATCCCTTGATGAATGATAGTAAAGAATACATTTTTCTCAATCAAGAAAGACAGCTTTTTCATCAGATAAAGCCTGTGACGGTGGTCTCTGACAAAGAAAAGCGTGGTCATATAATCATAGAATCAATCACAGAGTATCCTTACCTGGAAGGGACCCACAGGGATCTTCAAAGTCCAGCTCCTGACTCTGCACAGGGCAGCCTCAAGAATCCCATCCTGTGCCTGAGAGTGTTGTCCAAATGCTCCTTGAGCTCTGTCAGGCTTGGTGATATGACCACTGCCCTGGGGAGCCTGTTCTTCCAGGCTTTTAGTCTTAATCTGAAAGCAAGTGCCCCCTGGGAAAGCAGAGCACACCCACACCCCAGGAACTTTCCAGGGGGTTGCACAGCTCAGCCTTGGGGGGACCTGCTGTGCTCAATGTCTGTCCTCGCAGGGGTCACTGTATTAGCCGGGGTCTGGGGACCCACCTTCACTCCCACCCCAGGGTTAGGTAGGGCCTCTAGCTAAATAATTGGCAAAGACATTAGTAAAACTTGTGTTGCAAAATGAAAGAGCGTACATTTTATTTGCCAGTACTGCTTTTCAATGATTCTCCTGGGGAGCTGGAAGAAGTAAAATATTAACTGGGCTGAAAGGGCAGGGAGGCAACTTCATAATAGCTGGTGTGTTTGAAACACTGCATTTGATAAAGCAGTTCAAACAGCAGCCCTGAGCTGGTGACAGAGTAGCACAACTGCAAATACTGCTCTGTGGGAGGAGTTTGGAAATATGCCTGGGTGTATCTAGGTATACAAAAACACCTGGTTTTTGAAACTGACCTCAAAATGCAAAACTATGCAGAATGTTCCTTGTTTCTCCTCCTCTGAGCGCAGCTCGATTTGCTCCATCCTTCCCTGTTTGACCTGAGTATCTTCTCAGTGCCCCCAGTTATGCACTCACAGACCAGCCGCAGTCCAGGAAAGCTGTTGCCTTGTCCCTGATTAAGTGCAGTGCTTGAGTTTTGAGGTGCAGGAGTGGCATTTCCAATGTCCTCAGTCTGTGAGCGCAGGTGAAGCCCAGCCTCTGATGAAATGCAGCCCTTTGCCTTCTGACTGGGGCACCTCACTGGAAACAGAAAGGACTTGGCCCCTCACCTCAGGGCTGTGAATTATATTTTAAAAATAGAAGTATAAAATTCAGATGGAGAGCTCCAGTACCCAAACATTAGGGTTCCATTTCCTGTTTGCTCTTGTCCCACTCACAGATTTTGCAAAAGTTGCTGGGAAAGAACCCATTTGCAACAGGAGAGGATCAGGGTTTCATTTTAATCCATGTGCATTATTTTAAGCTTGGAATTCATGAGTTATAAAAACAGGCAGCAGGCCACTAAAAATGTGATAATTAGCTTGGATTAAATGGAGCTTTTTCAGATGTTGTAGTTTCAAACAGCAAAATATAACATATTCTCAACTGTGCTAGCTAACTTTCAGATCCAAGATGTCCTTGATTCATTGGCAACATGGCCATCATAGCTGAGCAAGTATTATGGTGTGTGTGTGTGTGTGTGTGTAATAATGAAGCTTATTAATGGAAAAAAAGGTATTTAGGTAGATAAAGTCCTGGAATATCCTTACAGTGAAAGCATAAAGTTTAACCACTGATGGAATGAATTTGAATTAGTTAACCAAAAACTTATCCAGAAAATGAATGAGAAGTGCTGAGAAAGGTTGTGCTGCTGTCTGTTGAATTTAAAGTCAGCATGCTTATAGAAGCTGTTGAAGTACAAAATATCTTTGCATTATCAGATAAAAGCAGAAAACAAACTTCTATGAAAATGAATTCCAGAAAGGAAAGGTGCCTCCAGACTATCAATGTCAAAGCAGACATACCAGAGATAGGGTACTCTCCCTACCCTACAGGCAGTTAGAGAGAAATAAGCTTATACTAGGGAGAAAACCTCTTGCTGTTCGTTAAAAAAAAAAAAAAAAAAAAAAGAGTTCAAAAAGCTCATTGAGGAAAAATAAATCAACCAGTCAGTAAGAGATTGGAAAGCACAGTAATTATAAAACAAGTAGTTAATTGCTACAGACTCTTACAATCAGGGAAAAATGCCCATTAACAAAGTTAGTTGACTGTTAATACATTAAGACTGTTTTGTTACTACCAATAAATTCTTTTTTTCTTTTAATAAAACACTGGTATGGGTATTAAGTTAATTTTCCTATAGAAAGAGTAATCTGACAGAAGGTAGGAGCAGTTTTAATGCAAAACACAATGAAATGGTTCAATTCAAAAAAGGAAATGAGAAACAAAAATTCTAGCAGAGAACAAGTAACAGAAAAGTTCAGCCCTGAGAGTGTTAGTAAACAGCCTTAAAATTAAGCATTTCAGCTTTATCAAAATGGACCGTTGGCTCAGACCTGATGCATGGTTAAACTGCTCACAGGGATTCCAGAAATAATTAGGCAGAAGGAAAGATGAAACTGGAGCTGACTTCGCAGAGTGCATAGCCCAGCTTTAAAGAAAATTAGTAAGAACAAGGAAAGAATCATCTGGAATAGCAACTGAAAAAACCAGCAATCCAGATCAGCTGTCCAGAGTGAATGGGCAAAGTGGGCAAAGTGGGCACAGCAAGGAAGCCAGGTAGCCCAGGCACTATGCCTGCCTGCCTTTCTCCTTCCCTTCCTCCCTCCCTCCCTCCCTTGAGGGTCTGTTCCGGCTCGAAGTCTCCAGGAGTTCCTGCAGTGCCAGAGATGAACCAGCAGGTGTGTCCTGGGGGTTTTGGCCCTACAGATTGGCTCTGGAGAGGAGGATTGGTAGGAAATCACTGCATGATTTTCTCCTCCTGTTCTCTGCACAGGAATGAAATGGTCCCAGTTTTCCAAGGAAGTTCCAAAAGACCCACATACACTGACACAAAGTTATAGTTCACATCTTTCCAGATGTTTACTACTCTGCTAGGTCTGTTCTTAAGCTGAGACATCACCAAAACCTTCTGGAGGTCAAAGAGCTCAGAAAAGCAAACTTGTTAGTTGGGTACATTTCCTACATTTCTGAGCTCAGGTCACCAAACAATAACATTCTTTCAGCATGTTATGAAAGCAGCGTCCTGCCCCTGATCAGCCGTCCTTCTCCAGGATTTCCACTTACTGAAAGAAGCTGCAAGTTGAACCCTGAAAAGGCTCAAGTTCTTCTTGAATATACTTCTCCATACAGTATAGACAACTGTCAGTTTGTGTCTCATACTGCTTCATTGCACCCACTTAGTAATATTTTAAATTGTTGCTTCATTTTAGTGTGGTGTTTAATTGTTTTTTGGTGTTGTTTTTTTTTTTTTTTTTTTTTTTTTAAGAGCTCTCTGGAGCTCTCTGGAGCTGCAGGAGCACTTACCCTGCATGTTTTTAAATCTTTTTGTCTTCTTTTTTGCTTCTTTTTGCTTCTTCTTTGATTGCACCTCTGGAGCCCTGGTGACAAAGGGCCACATTTTCTGTTCTCTAAAAACTTTGTTGCCTTCTGCCAGATACATGAAGAGCAACATGCAGAATCAGCCAAGCAAGTTGTGGAGCAACTTTTGCTCGGCTTTGCCCTGCAAAAGTTGGAGGTGACACCATAAGGAACAGAGGTGACGCAAATCTGCTGCGCTGTGTGTGGCCCACAGTGGGGCTTTACATCAGACCCCCAGCTTCAAGAGAGCAATGACTGCAGCTTCACAGATATACCAGAAGGATTTGAAGTTTCCTGTCCTGTGTTGTGTTTGTGCCTGTGCCATATCCACCTTTGTGTGGCTGGCAGATAGCTTGTTGGTAAGTAGTTGGTTTTGGATGGTTGTTTCAAGCAAAGCCAGAACAATATGGTGCTAATGATACTCAAAATCTGAGTTTTAGGTACTTTTTATATCCACATAACATGACTCGGAATACCAGGAATCTCAGTCTTAACAGCAGTTACAGAAGGCATTTGAGTGCAGAGACCCAAGTTTTAATTGAATCATAGAACCATAGAATGGTTTGGATTAGAAGGGACCTTAAAGCTCATCTTGTTCCAACGCCCCCTCCATGGGCAGGGATACCTTCCACTAGACCAGATTTCTCCAAGCCCTCTCCAGCCTGGCCTTGAACACTTCCAGGGAGGGGGCAGCTGCAGCTTCTCTGGGCAATCTGTGCCAGGGCCTCACTGCTCTCACAGCAAAGGAAGAGGGCCATGGAGACTCAGCTGGTGGGTGACTAGACCCCTACATCCCTAAACAGTCACTGCAGAAGTAAAAGACCTCTATCCCAGGCACTTAAATTTTGAACATTTACTGCTTGCTCTTGACCCTGTTCCCTGGGCAGCATCAGCACAGTTAACATGTGATCTGAGCTGCTCCATTTCACTGGGGTGTTTTCTGTGTTGTCCAAGTTATGTCAGATGTCAGAGAAGATCTTTATACAGTCTTAAATTTCAAAGGTGAAGTCTGGTGTGATGTAACATGATATGTTTTGTTTATTTTGGAAAAATAAGATATTCAGAAAACCCTATTATCCAGTCCCTGAGAATGAAGTCCTAAGAGACTTGGCGTGCTGCTTACCCAAATAGTACTTAGTTTCGAAAACTCAAACTTCACAGTGAGCAATTTAAGCCCACTGTGGACTACTCCTCTTCTTTTAACTTCATCCTTTAGCTGGCACTGACTCTTTTAACTAAAATGGTATTTAGAAACCTTTTTAATAAATATTTAAATGTGTCTGGAAATCTTTATTTGTTTTGAAATAAAAGTCCTCAGTGATGCATCAGTAAGGCTGAGACTAGCTGAAGATGATGTGCTTCATAAATCTTTTTCTTGCTGCAGAGTGATGTTAAATAAATCCTTCTCTTAAAACAGGAAAGTGCATCATCAGACAAAACCCTCCAAATGCTGTAACAGTAATTTTGTTTGTTCAGTTGTACATGTCATGATAGGTCTGAGCTCACTGCTATCTGACTTCTTATAAAGGCGCTCAAAGTTCCTTATCTTTTGTAGGCATATCTTTTGATACTCCTTACTGTGTAAAAAAAAAAGAAAGAAAAGAAAATGGAAGGGAAGGGAAGGGAAGGGAAGGGAAGGGAAGGGAAAGCTTTGGTTTTGGTTAGTATTGGTTGGTGATTCTGATTAGCAAATCAGAAAAGCAGCAGCAGGTTCAAGCCAAATTTAAAGGCAGAGTCTTCTTCCTTCTTAGGTCCAGATACTTGATTATTTTGTATTTGAACTTGATATATTCTTCCTTCACAATTTACAAAGACCAAAGGAATGGCTGACAGCATGGAAGAAACAAATTTTGAGATGAAATCACAAGCAGCATTGTCTGTGGCCACGTATGCCTGTGTGAAGTGTGCATTTGTGAGGAGAGAGATCTGTGTGCTGAATTCTTGCCAACGCATCAAAGTTCTTGGGTTACAGAGTAAGTTCAGCTGGGAAATATTTTAGCTCTACATTGTTACTTAGCACATGCAAACTGAAAATTTCATTTGCTTATCACACATTCAGATTTGAGCAGCAATTCAGGTGGAGAGCCCAGGACCCACCTTTAATCCAAGCACTCCTCCTCTGCCCAGTTCCCGCATCAAAAGCAGAAGGTACTTTCCCCAACAAAAGGGTGCCACAACCACAGCTGTGGGAAACATTTTATTTCTCTATCTCATCTTTGAAGCAGCTGAAATCTCCTCTTGCTGGAAGAACAGGGAGGGATATATGAAGACAGAGAAAAGGAAGAATGGCACCTGACAGGCACCCATGGCACTTTTGTCCTAGTCCAGTATTTCTGCTGCATTAAAAAAAAAAAAAGCAAAGCAAAGCAAGAGGAGCATTTCTGAAGTTTTTAGTAGTATTATACTGTTAGTCTTCTAGTCAAGAGCAATTTCTGAATGTATTTCATAGTGCTTTGTAAATACTTGACCTTCCTTCTGTGTTTGCTTGCTTTTTTTCTTTTTAAACTCATATAGTTTCAAATAATGGCCCTACAGTGTCACTTCAGATGGGTTGGCATGGCTGCGGTGTGTGAGTGGGAACAAATGTGCTTCCCAGGAATGACAAAGAGAGTGTTTTGTTCAATACTTCTGCATTACAAACAGCTGGCTTGTGTGGCAGCTGCAGCTGGATCTAGACCCTGCTCCTGGTGCTGCAGCAAGATGGTTTTGTATGCACCTTACCACAAGAAGGTCCTCCCTGCTAGTAGATGCTGTGAAGAACTTTTTAGCCCCCTCACAGACAGCTCAATGGAAAGGCCCTGTTGCAGTACAATTTATGAAAACTCCACACACATAACTAAATTCCAGTGAATCCCAAAACAGTCAAGGTTTAAGCTGAGCCACTGGTCTCTCAATCCAACAAAACATTTGAGTGCCTGAATAAACCTACTTTGAATAGTCCTATTGGCAAATCAGTGGGAACTACTCATTGCTTCAAGTTAGGTTTATGTTCAAGAGATTTATTTGATGTGGCCACAATGCCCCACAGTAAGTGCTGTCTTGAACCAGAGCCTAAATCCGGTTTTCCATGTGGTGACTTTTTGCTGATTTCTTACCAGGCAGTCTTAGACTTGGACACCTTCATTTCAAAAGCAACGTTAACCACTTTCAATTGCAACTTTCTCAGGATAAACTTTCAGTGATGATTTCCTTTTGGACAATAATATAGTAGTAGATTTACTCTATAAAAAACTGTGAGTGGAACTTCTCTTGAACAGAATTTACAAGATTAGAAGAATATCATAAACATCAGAAAACACTGAATATACAGTCATACTCAGGAGAGACAAAGATCTCAAAAACTGCCAGTAAAAGTCGTGTCTTTGGTAAAATCTTCCTTATCTTTCATTTTCATGTCTCACCTTTAAATACAGTGTAACTAGAATTTTGCCTCTTACCATGTTTCAGCCAAATGACAAAACATAAAAGTCTTTTTATTAATTGAAGGTGAATTCTGAAGCAGCTGAAGTAGAAGACCAAACTTAGTAGCATGATTTTTCTGCTCTTTTTCCTTTCAGAATATTGTGGGAACCCAAATTTTTCAAGATCAGATTTGTTCAAATAGACTGTGGGATGTGCAAGAGCCACTAAATTCATTACTGGTAAAGCACTCCTAATATTCCAGCACAACCACTTTGGGTCATTGAAACTCAAACTGTGGTTGGAACATTGCCCATGCATTAGGACACTCTTCCGAAGCCTGACACTTCCCCTATTCAGATTAACTAACCTAAATACAAAGAGAAAAATAGGAAGAGAACACTTGTGCTTTCTTTTAGAAATGGGTCACTCATTAATACCAGGGTTTATGAGATTTAAGGCTCAGCAAAACAGAGACCAGCAAAACAGAGCATGTTCGTCAGTTCTGTACTGTGTTATTTAAAGCATATTTCACTCTTAGTTATTGTTCCATTAAATAAACACTGCAAAGTGCCTGCAGTCAGTCAGTATTGTCTGAAGCCATACAGACCAGATTTTCAGGCACATAAATCCAGCTGAACTCCAAAAGTAGTTTAGACAAACAGAGATTTTATTATATAATTGATAGAATCATAGAATTATAGCATCATAGAATAGTTTGGGTTGGAAGGGACCTTAAAGGTCATCTAGTTCCATTCTCCTTGCCATGGGCTGGGGCACCTTCCACTAGACCAGGTTGCTCTAAGCTTTGTCCAACTTTTCCTTGAACACTTCCAGGCATGGAACAGCCACAGCTTCTCTGGGCAACCTGTGCCAGGGCATCACCACCCACACAGGGAAGAATATTTTCCAAATATCTAACCTAAACCCACCCTCTTTCAGTTTCAGTAATAATTTTTAATTATCTCTCTCTGCTTCTGTAGGATGCCAGAACTCATTTGACTCAGGTGCTCATGTTAGGAACTGTTCAGTGTTAGGTCTTGTTGAAAATTTCACCTCCATTGAAGTATCTTTAGTATCTTAAAAATATTGGATATCACTCTTTGGGTAGTTTCAGACGTGATCAGATAGCGATAAATCTGTACACTGACCTTTACCTTGTTATATTAAAAATTATTTTCTATAAACAAATAAATAAAGCTCCACTTGGACAAACGTAACTGTACATTTTCTTAGGTATCTCTGCTTTGTAACAATAATGTCTTGTTACCCACCAGAGGGAGCTCAGTCAAATGTAAATTAATGAGAGCTATTTGAAGGATTACAAATAGATTTAAGCACATTTTTAGCAGTTAGTGCATAGCTGGATGTAATTTATATTAGCTGGGAACAGTAATGTGGGTGGTTTGAGTTTTTTTGCTTGAAGGAATACTCCTTTTCTGAAATTATTTCAAAAAGAAGTGTTTGCATTTTTGTCACAGATAATTCATCAGGAGGTACTTCTTCATATGTGAGTAGCTGGCTGTTATTTTCACAGCCATGGAGGGTACACCCTGAATAAGTCTGTTGTTTAGAACAGCACTTATAGGAGTATGTCTGAATGTGCCTCTGTCTTCTATGAATACGAACATTTGTATTTTTTTGTACTGACATCTAATCAGTAAACATATATAGACGTACTTGCAGACCAGGAGTACAAAAAGGTCTGACCACAAGACAGTCAAGGATCTTAGCAGGTAATGTTAAATGATGCATTTGCTTCTGACTGCTTTTAAAAAGTTCAGAGTGGTTGACTTATTTCAGCTGTCCACACACAGCAGGGAAATGTGAGAGTAAAAGGCCCAAGCTGGGGAGAGCACTGTGATGAAACGACTGTGGAGAAGTCTGTGGCCACAAGGAAATCTAGCCTGTGCACTGAGATTTGTCATAGACTTGTAAGAAATTTAAAGGACAGAGGTGAGAGTTTTTCAGTCACAGAACATCACACTGCTATCCCTTCCCGTGGGAAACTGGGGATCTAGTTTATAAAAGTATCAAACTCTACTTGTGCAGTGAAAGCAGCAAAATCCTATTACTGGGGCTGCAGTTATTTCAGTACTGAAGTGCACTGGCTTCAGTGCAGTTTTTACTCTACATAGGCTATTTATCAAGGCTTTATTTATCTTTAATGCAAATACAGTAGTTGATGTAGAATTGGGCTCAATGGCCCTTATGGGACCCTCCTAACTCAAGGTTTTCTATGATTCTATGATTAGCAGAATACAGTCATATCCTGATACTGGTTATTCCTCTTTCTGTAGAAGAACCATCTGCAATGCTCTGACATCTGTATCACATCATAACTCTGTTAATTCTAAACGTAGTTCACCAAAACATAACCGTAATGAAATAAATATTCCAGTGTAAAATGTTTGTGTAAACTAGGCTTGGAAAAGCTTTGGGAAACATCCAAACAAAAGCTTCTTAATGTTGAATTAAGGACAACAGCCTGTACATTCTATTGGTGCAAACTATAAGCAGCCAGAAAGCAAGCAGTTAAACTCACCAGTTCCTCTTCCTAGCTGTATCTACTTCCTTTCCCTCATTTACAGTTCTCATATCCCTTACCTCATTCTAAGCACCCAAAGCACACTTTGGCATCTGGCTGCACAATTGTTACATCAGCACATACATCCTCATTTCATTTCCCTAATTCCTGTATTAATATTTAGTATAAGATTCAGACAAATAACGAAATCCACAGACCACCTACTCTCATATTTTCTAACCAGTTTAAGGAAACCAAGCATGTGACACAGCAGGCACCTGCAGGCTGGTAGAATTCCTTGCTGCCACATACCAGCATACCGAACCACAAAACATGACACGTAGCATTTGGAAACCACCTTGAGCACATGGTGATCATCAGACTGTGTCATAAGATCATCAGCCAACTGGATCTGAGCTCTAGGCTGATGCTGCTTACTCAGTGGGGATGGATTGTGGTCAGCGGGGATTAAAGGAACTGAGGTTTAGAAGGGGGAACTGATAATTGGTGTGCAGAAAAGCAGAATGACTCATATGCTAAATCTTGTGCTTTCTACAGAATAAACCACACGCAGTGGATGAAGCCTGGGTTGAGGATAACACTGATTTGTGAATGGTTGTCATCTTTCATTCATATGGGTATGAGTAACATATGACAACTTATAAGGAGCACTGAAGAACCTGGAGGTGACTGGCACTGTCCAAAGCAAAGGCAGATTCTTATAAAATAATCTACTGTAAATTTAAAGTGTCAGCCTGACAGTTTTGGTGTGAACATGAAAGACCATCTTGATAACTGCCAGTTTAACACTGCAAAACCAAGCGACTCCATAAAGGAAATGGTGAGGTCGAGGTTGTCTCTCCAACTCTGCTTTGCTACCTTCCCTCCCTCCATAATCTGCAGCCAGTGCAGTCAGTGTCTGGTCTTGTGCCAGAGAAGTCCATCTAGATGGACAACAGGGCCCAGCTTTTTGGTACTTGTTCAGCCTTAGTCTTTCATTGCTGCAGGCCTGCATTCCAGGCCTGTCATGAAGACAGTAGTTTCATCATGGGTTTTCCAAGGATATGTATCACCATATCATCCACCCATGCGCATATCATGACATTCCACCAGGAGGGAGAAGACCTTCAGAGCTGTGGATGCACAGGTATTACTGTGGAAGTATGAGGATAGGAGAGAAAAGTCATGCCAGCACCCAGGTTTTGTCAGTTCTCCTCACAGTCCTGCTGGACAGGGCCAATGCTCTTTCTGTTACATCACTGCCTGGACCGAACTTCCTTTCCCTGGAGCCCTTTTTTTCCACCATTGCACATCTTGTTCCCCCACAGAAAGAGAGGCAAGGCTACTCCAGACAAGTCTTCCTTGTTCCTTTAGACACTTCTACTTTGTGCATTGATCAAGAAAGGAATTTTAGGTAGGGAAAAACACCAAGTGGCTTCACAATTAAGACTGCGACTAACTTATTTCTGCAAGGCATTCTGTGGCTGGAGATGAAGCAGCAAAGGGTCACATGGCAGAGCTCCCCAACCACACAACCCAAAGGAAGGCTGAGAACACCATTCTGTCCCACCCATACCTATTTGTCCACACTATTAGCAGCGCATAATCCTCACTAAGGCC
Source organism: Lanius collurio (assembly GCA_020086605.1). Taxonomy (NCBI): domain Eukaryota; kingdom Metazoa; phylum Chordata; class Aves; order Passeriformes; family Laniidae; genus Lanius; species Lanius collurio. The sequence continues at coordinate 42,286,220 of JACBWW010000006.1, read as the reverse complement.
TAGATGGCAATAAAGCCTCTGGGGGAAGGTGACACACTTCCTCCAAAGATCATTAATTCACAAAACCAGACAGAAAAGAGGTAGTCCTGGAAAGGGAAACATTTGGAAAAAAAAAAAAGGCACCGAACTCAGACTCATGGGTCCTCATGTTCCAGACTTTCCAAGTGTCAAGTCACCCTTGGCTCTGGCTGTTTCAAGACCGCATGAGTCATATCCTTGCTAACTGGAAGCCTTAAAATGAGTTTGTTCAGCATTCTTTATGAGGGAAAGAAAGCCAATTAGCAATGATAGAAAATGGAAAGCACAGGTCTTGTTTTTATTTTAAACCTAGTACTTCACTGTTTCTTAAGTGGTTTGAAGCAAATGCATTTACCATGGTAGTGGCATGCTTACTTTTGCTAAACTGACTAATCTAGACAACAAAAAGAAATACACTTTGTAATTTAACTGCAGTTCTCACAGCCTGTAGTCACATGTTATAAAATTGAACCTTTCATTGGCATGTCATTTCAAAAGCTGAAACAGGCTTCCAAATTCTTGGGTAAAATACAATGTAAAACCATCTTTGAAATAATTGTATAAAACTTGTTTTTATAGCATGATACATAAAACAGGACCCAACATGCAGACCACTTCAACCAGGGTACAAATCGTATTGTCTACTTGGAAAATACAGGATCAATATGATAAATGCTTTTTAAAAAAGCTTAACTTCAGCTTTTTAGTCAGCAGAACTCCACTGCATCTAGAGAAAAACTCAGCATGTCAAAATTGGAGACTAACTGGATATGAAATATTTCTCACTATTATGCTCTTGATAAACAAATCAGGAGATGGATGATAGACACAGCAGTTACCTCTCAGAAGGTTGTTCCAGCTACCTTTACTCTTTTCAACACCTGGATGATTTTCTGGGTTATGTTGACTATGCTACATTTTAATTTAATTTGCCTGTGAATCTTTTTTGAAAATTCCATTTCTCTGCCTTCCTGCTTTTGAATCCCACTTCCCCAACTATTTTTTCTTTTAAAAATAGTTTTCAAGAGATACTTAAATTTTTTTTTCCTTAATATGTCTATATCAACTTTACTCATTGGTATTGTGATACAATTTCTCTGAGTCACTGCTCTGAGGCACATGAGCACGCATGCAGGGAACTATGTTCATACAAAGCTGTTATTGTTTACTTTCACAATAACTAAAAGCAGGAGGAAAATTTGATTGCACATAGCCACAGTCCAAGTTGAATATAAATCTTTGACTTGAATTAGTTTGGGATGGTTTAAAAATTTTATATTTATCCAGGCTGGTAGGCTGGACCACACCAAAAATTTGGTGTCTGCACATCTATAAAATATTTCCTGAATTCTTCTGTACTGGTCAATACCTACAGGTTAGGAAAAACATACTCCCTGACTATTCTCAAAGTGCTGATTGTCACAAATGAGGCCCAAGCTTTCCTTCTCCACCTGACTGTGGCTCTCCCTCAGGTATTTCTCCCAGCATACGATCTGTTATTTTTCTGATCTCTAAAGCATAGTGGCTGCACTTAAATAGAAAATTTCAAGGCGAACAGTTATTTGTAAGTAAAGGTCTGCTGTCTGATCCATTTGCATCCAAAGCCAGTTTGTAAATAAACTAATTTAATGTACTTTATATGGTTTTCAATGAATTCACTGAAATCATCTGACTAGATGATATTTTCAAGGATAGATGGAAAAATCTCTGACTAAAATGACAAACTATTTTAAAATGAGAATTCTCTCACTCAAAACACATAAACATAGGCCAAAAAAGTACATTCTAGATTCTGTGGTCAAAGCTCTGATTTCTCTTCAGGGTATGTTTCCCATCAGTGCAAAACTCAAAAAAAGGCATTTCCAGCACTTCCAGGCCAAATATTCCAAGTGGTTTTTATTATGTTTTTGTTTTCCTCTTTAACTTCCACAAGGTACAGTGAAAATCAGATCTTCAGATAATAAGGAAAGAGGAATAAATAAAGTGTTACATGGCTCAGGGAGCATCCCAGGAGGAAATGCGTGCCTCAAGAATGGTGATTTCCTGGGTACAGCAGGAAGCAGTGCCATGTTTGGATGCTGACGCTGCCCTGGTGGCTCAGGAGGAGAAATGGAAAAAAGGTTGTCTTCTCCTGCTGCAGTGCCAGGTGCTTGGAGTAACACAGAGGCAGTTTTCACACCTGTGCTGGAGGGAATACTGTAGGCAATTAGCACAGAAAAATAATGGACAGCTTTTAATTCTTTTTTTTGTCCCCTTTGCTGCCAGGAGTTGTTCTGATTAGCATTAAATTCCATTTTCATAATAGATTAGTGATAACAATCAAAGCTAAATTTCTGGTGGAAGTCTTAAGTTCATAGTTTTCAATTACTAAGACACATTTCAGTACTAATAACACATTAAGTTGAATTACAAGCTCATGAAGATGTGACAAGCTACATCTGTCAAGCAGAGTTTAAAATACAAGGTGATTTTAGAACATTCAGAACATAAAAGGGCTATTCTACATCCACTTTTAATGAAAAAAATGCTGTATGAATATAAATGGAAGTATAACAAAGATTTTTCAGTTGATTTAAGAAAATACAGGGATAAATAGAGCAAGTAAAACCGACATTTTACTTCCCAGTTATTTGTGTATCACAGAACTCCTGTCCATACTTACAGCCATTTATGTTTCAAAACAGACCAGAAAATAAGAACAGATGATCCTCACAACAATTTTAGTGACATAGTCTCAGTTGAAACTGTGATGAAACTATAATTCTTACAATAATTTTTCATTTCTTACGTGCCAAAAAGTACAATAAAAAGGCTCTCAAGTAATCTTCGCACTTGAGGAGGAAAGTTTGATCTCATCTGTTTGCTTTTAATTTTGTAACTTGCAAATTATCACTGGCAGTGCATTTGTTTTATAAAAAATTATTTTGTTACCTCAACTTTCAATGTACAATTTCTCAGATTTTATACAACAGTGTGAAGTTGATATGAAATTTAGTTTTTACCAGTGAGGATATCTGCTTCAAGATAACTTCCAAATACTTTAAGCATGAGGAAAATAATTTAAAAAGAATTCACCAAACTAAAATTAACATATGTCTATTCCATATATTAACATTGTCCCTGCTGTATGCCTTAGTATGATCCAAATTTCCAGCACAGAGACTATTTATGTAATTTTCTAGTGTGTACATATCTTCTTAAATTGGAAGCAAGATGTTTAGAAAAGAAGTATAGAACATATAATGGGGATAGATTAACTTCAATTACGTTACTTGAAATAAAACATCCATTATATAATAGATTAATTATCCATTATATTAAGCTACTGGGTGGCAAGCATTAAATCAAATATAGACTTCTACATACTCTGTATCTGTAGTAAAGTGTTGTAACATATTAAACAGATCTTTATTTTAAAATCCCTTTCCAGCACAGAAACAATCCTGTATGAACTGCCTCACGTGGGCTAATTGGGAGTTATGAGGAACCCTGTCTTTTTTGGTACTGTATCCTGAGCTTTTCCAGTTGCTCCACGCACTGCGTCTGGGCCAGCTTCAGTGTTCGGTTCTCCTCTGTCAGTTCTGCATACTCCTTAGCCAGCTGAGCAGCATCCATGCTTTCTTTTTCCACTTGTTCCAGTCTGGCAATCAGCTCCTTTCTGATGATTATGAAAAAGACCCCAAATATTAAAAATGGCAGTAGGCAAAAATTTGTTGTCATGTGTTAGATCAAAGATGGGCTGTGGGTTGTTAACTTCCTTTGTATTACTTGAACTTGTCTGAAACAATTTTTTAGAGTCCTGTTTTTTCCCTTTAAAAGATGAAGCTTCCAAAATCTCTGATAGGTTTGCTGTTCAGTGACCAAACCTGAAAAATGCTGTGTTCCTATGTCTGTATTTGGAACTGCTCAGCAGAAGAGAAGGCTTTGGGGAGACCTTAGAGCTCCTTCCAGTACCAAAAGGGGCTCCAACAGAGCTGGAGAGGGACTCTTCACACAGGTGACAAGGGACTGGCTTTGAACTGAAAGAAAGCAGGGTGAAATGGGATATTGGGAAGAAATTCTTCCCTGTGAGGGTGCTGAGGCCCTGGCACAGATTGCCCTATGGCTGCCCCATCCCTGGAACTGTTCAAGGCCAGGTTGGATGGGGCTTGGAGCAACCTGGTCTAGTGGAAGGTGTCCCTGTCCATGGCAGGGAGTGGAACTGGATGAGCTTTGAGGTCCCTCCCAATCCAAACCATTCTATTGATTGCATGATTCTGTGATTTTTAATGTCAGTAAGAGTTGAACACGCAGTTAGTTGATGGTGGAGAATCAAGTTTTTGGAGATGACTTGCTAATACTTTGCCACAAGAATAACAATTTATTTTTCTCTTGATACCATATATCATTGAAACAGCGAGGTGTTTTTGTTTAGTTGTTTAGATTCATCAGCAAGTTCTGTGAAGTGTGCCTGGTTTCTTTTTCTCTACTACAGACAAATCCAGTAAGTACTAGGCATCGAATATGGACTACATCTATTATTTCTATAATGTGTTTAGGCTCAGACCTTAGCCCTGCTGCTGAGGAAGAGTGATATAGCTCCAAATCTGACCCCTCCTGGTCCTCTTAAGTGCAGACACAGGAGGATTTAAGCTTTGGCTTCTTTTGGAAGGAGTCACACAGTGCCCTGTATTCCCAGAGCTGGCTAGGAGCTGGAGTTTCATGTATAGTATCAACTGAAATTACCTCAGCACAAGTTAAGATAAAAGAGGTCTTAAAACACACTGAAGGCATGAGTAATTCACAGAGTATCTAATTGCTCTCCCCTTAGTCACCCACCAGGCTAGCCTGGCCTCTGAGGTTTTTTTCCCTTTAAGTCAAAAATTCACCTGTTACAGGAAGTCTCTTCTAAAAGGTTCTTTTGATCATTCTATCTCAGAGATTAGTTAATCTTTTAACTGTTCATAGCCCTGTGAGTTTATTTCTCAGTCATGTCAAAACAATGCTTGTAGATCATCAGTGGGAAGTTGCTAATGCCTTCATAGTGGATAGATTTCACTGCAGTCCTTAAAGGAGCCCTCTTGTCAGGCTAGACCAGTGCTTTCAGACAGGAAATTCCTACAGATCAGGAATTCTGTTCCCACAGGTCAGAAGATTCATGAAAAGATAACATTTCTGTGTTTGCTGATCACTTATGTTACTTATAGCTGCAAAGCTACCACTTAGAGCAGCAAAACTGTAAATCTGGCTTTTGAAAAACACTTCTGTCTGGCCTCCTTTTGGGATCAGTTTGACCTTCCTCTGTCTTTACTGCAGTTTTCAGTGATAGCAGAGTTTGCCCATGGTTTAGTTGACTGTTTACAGTCACAGTTATGCAGTTCAAGCAGTCACAAGTTAGAAGAGACCCTTGGCACAGCCATTTCTACCAACCGTGCTTTCCTTAGACAAAAAATAAAAGGAAAAAAAAAAGAGAGAAGAGTTAGCAATTGTTACAGAAATTTAAAATCATCTCAAAGAGGCAGCCTATAGGCATCCTCCTATATGATGTCTTTGTTTTATACAACTGAGGTAATGCAGAGCAGCGATGCTGCAGCAAAGCCTCCTCTTTTTCCTTTCACCAGGAGACAGGCGCATTCAATCAGGCTTTTGAGAGAAAACATCAAGAGGGTATTTTTGCTCAGTAGCATTCTGTTTACATTTAACACAACATAGCTGTACGAGTTTTAAACACAGCAAGCCCCTAAAAGTTTCATTTATCTGTGGCTGGGCCATTCTAGATCAACCTATTTTCATAGAGGGCAAGACAATCTTGCTAGACAGTGCTTATTCATGGGCCAGAGGCCATGGAGGAGTGATTTCATGTGAGAAATACATTCAGGGACAATGAGGTTTGACAACTCCAGTCACCATTTTTTTTTCCAATATCTGTCTGGACTTCCTCTGCAAGGCTTTTTTCTCTGGAGACCAAATCAGAACTTCTGCAGTATTTTTTTGCAATTACTCTCTGTTGCAATGTTGGACTGAAAGGCTAAATTAAACTCTTTCAAATTACAGACTGTTAAATCAGAAGTGTCTAAAAAAATGAATTCAGAATCATTCTTCCTTACTTTTCTTACATTCATGAGCTTCTTAAAAGGGAGATGCAGTGAACACAATAATAGGTAATCAGCTTCTTAAAAGCAGGTGGGGACTTTCAGTACTTGAAAAGGAATGGTACTGACTGCTCTGGACTTGAGCCAGGAGAGGCACAGACAGACAACGTACAAACTCAGACAGCTCTATTAATGAATGTCAGTCCTGATTTGATGACATTCTGTGAAGGCATGTCTTTCATGTTTCTCTCCAGTAATACTCAAGTAGCACAGATAACTTCTCTCCCCTCTCCTTAGGGTTTAGCTTTGCTAGCAAACAAATTCTAAATGCATTAAAATCAAAATATACTCATTGCTGTAGTCCACACTCTTGTACCTCCCTCACAGAAAGCAGTTTACTTGCACTGAGGTAGTAAAATTGCCTGCTTCTGAGTCAGCAGAACCTACTTATTCCCTTCCCATCAGGATCAACACCTGTTTATGGGATAGGGTGATGTTTCAGGCTAATACTGTCAGCCTGCCACAGATCTAAAATTAGAGTACCAGGGAATTGCTAAATGTTATGAATGGTGTAGTTTACGGAGCTCACAAAAGGATGAGGACAGTAACTAACATTTACATCTGATCTAATCTAAGACTTGAACTTAGCTTTCAGAGGTTAAAGAACACCATACTAAGCTCTTGCACCATCTAGACTTTGTTGTGGATGCCTAATAAATAGAGGTAGCACTGTGTAATTTGTGTTTTCTGTTAATGGTTACCCCAAGTTTAAATATTAACAGTATTGATAAAGAATTTTCTAAACTAGTGCTGAGGTACTCAAAGCTTTCAGACAATGGTCTCAAACGTGCACTTGAAGTGTTCTTTTTTGGGGAGGGGTTTGGGAGGCAACATTAGTGATTTGCATCATAAACCAATAAACCATAAGCCATGCAAAAGCTTGGAGAAAAGCACAGCATGGTCTTAGCGGAATTATTTCTCTTGTTCTGGCCTTGATGACTGAACATGCAGAGAACAGAGTACTTAACACTCATACTCACAAGGAATAAATACAAAGAAAAGTGACAGACTAAGCAGATAACTGTCTGGAGAGGAGTGTATTTAGAGATGGACTGGACACAAGAAAAACAGTTTCCAGAATACAAAGAATCAGATTTGCTTTCCCACATTGTGAACAAGGTATCCAGGATCACACATCTGTGGCAGTACAGTATCTTCCCCAACAGCTGATGTGTATTGGTGGCCATAAGGTCATTTTCTCTTCCCATATTTGGCATGGCTTTCACATCAGGGAGAATTATGAGACACTGTAAGGTAACTGCTGTCTGAGGAGATTGTCCTTGCATGTTCAAAGTCTACTAATTAATCTAAAACCAACATCACTACAGATATTAAACTCCCCTTTAATGTAAATGAAAATGTGCCTCAGATGCCAACACATAAAAGGTCAGAGAATGACAGAAAAGTTGGAGTTGGAAAGGACTTCCAAAGGCAAGGACATTTCCTTTAGAAGAGGAGGTCTCTGTATTAGAAAAGCTGTAATTTAATTTCTAGTATTTGGCAAGTAACATGTATTTTGCATACATGTGAGAAGATGAAAACCCCACAAAATTAAGCAGACCTCTGCACTGCATGTCATTTGCCAAGAGAGCCACTGGGATCCTGGATTTTAACAGAAATAGCGAGTCCAGCAGGACCAGAGCAGTGACAGTTCCCCTGTGCTGGGCAGTGCTGAGGCTGCACCTCAAGTCCTGAGTCTGGGCCTCTCACTGCCAGGGAGACATTGAGGGGCTGGAGAGTGTCCAGAGAAGGAAATGGAGCCGGGGAAGGGTCTTGAGCACCAGCAGCAGCTGAAGGGGCTAAGGGGGCTCAGCCTGGAGAAAAGGAGGCTCAGAGGGACCTTCTCACTATCCACAACTCTGTGACAGGAGGGTGGAGCCAGGTGGGGGTCAGGCTCTGCTCCCAGGGAACAAGGGACAGGATGAGAGGAAATGACCTAAAGTTGTGCCAGGGAGGTTCAGATTAGATATCAGGAAAAACTTTTTAATTAAAAGGTTTGTCAAGCACTGTAATGGGCTGCCCAGGGAAGTGGTGGAGTCACCATCCCTGGAGGTGTTAAAAAGACATGTGGAGTGGCACTCGAGGATACAGTTTAATGGTGAACAGGGAGGTGGTGCTGGGTTGGTGGTTGGACTTGATGATCCAAAAGGTCTTTTCTAGCTGTAACAATTCTGTGATTCTATGTCTACTATAATGTGTAAAAGAAGCAGAAAAAATCATATCCATGGCCAAGAAAATGAATGATCCTAAACCAGGTGGTGATCAAATGATATTTTCTGAGGAGTTATATTAGAATTGTCTGGGGGAGGAAAAAGATAACCAGCCAGTGCTAAGAATACAAGATACAGCTAGCAACCATGGCAACTCTAATATTTAACTACATAATCCAGGGTCATTATCTAGTAATAGCAATATAACAAGTGCTCAAAATAACCAGCCATCCCATCCCTTTCACCCAAAGTTAGATACCCAAAACCATCTGCTATGGAAATACGTGTGTGTTTCTGGAACATAAATTAAATTACATTCTGTGCCCTAAATGTGGTGTGTTCTTGCTTCCACACCCTTTTCTTTTATTTTCAATCATGTCTCCCATTCCAGAGTGGTTTTTTCCCTTGCACTACGTATTGCTGGCATAAATGTGAAGAGTTTGAGCGAAGACAGCAAATAAGACTATGATTAAATTAGAAAAAAAAATCTACCCAATGTACTTTCAAATTCTTGCTTCCTTTTTTGTTCTTGAGTAACTTCTTTTCCCATCCTTATTTGCTTTGTCCTTTGATTTTCCCTTTTTTGAAATTGCAACCTCTTTTTCTCTTTGACATTTCCTATTTTCCTGAGAAATACTTGTCATCTTCTCTCCCACTACCAGCCTAGTACATTCTCTTGCCATCTATATTGCACAAAACAAAAAATAAATAAGCTTTGTTCTTGCTTTGATGAAAAGCAACCCTTGTCATTTCACTTCACTGACTTTTTACGTTAGCCATACTCGATGCTCACATTACAAGTCAAGCTAAGCAGAAGTAAAAGCCTTTGAGAAGTTGTAAAAGATTCGAAGTTTTTAATTTTTTATAAAACAATGTTGCTCAACTTTCTATTTCTTAAAAAAAAAAATTAAAAAGAAATATAAATATACCTGCATATATTATTTCAGGTATGAAAGGTTACACTGAACTTTGGTGGTTGGAACAAAAATTGTTTAAAGTAGAATTCTCTCTATTCCTTTTTTTTTTTGCTAAAAAGCTCTAATATCTGTACAGATATTTATGTCAGGTTAACATTATTTCTTCCTCCTAGCTAACAAATAGAAAATATTTGCACAATCAGTTTTCTGCTTTTTTCCTGTCAGTCACAGCCTTCAGCATTCTGTGTGCACTATCAACAGGCACCACAGGTACAGAAGCTGACAGGTGGCACTTGCCACTGGAATGACACAAGTGAATTGATCTGTGGAGAGAAGTTGGGAGCACTGTCAAGGGTACCAACCAGCAGCACCTGTGATTGCCTTTGGTAAAAATATACGCTGGAAAACACTATAAAGCTGTTTGCTCGCATTACAAGGGATGAAACTTGATCATTGTCCATTTTATCAAAATAATATTTAAGATAAATAGACAATAGATAGCAGGTGAAGTAGGCAATTGGGAATCTTTGTTTCTACATTCAAATTCAAATGTAGAAGAAGACACCCACAGCAGGGGCAAATTTTAGAAAACTGTAAACTCCATGTTTTCTATTTGATTATAATTATTTTTAGGTTAAAAGCTTGTGCATCTCATCAGACTTTTTAGACAAGTTAAAGCATCCTTCCCTTCTAAAAATTGAATACTCAATACTTCCAGTGATGGGGCAGCCAGGGCTCTCTGGGCAACCATTTCCAGTGTCCCAACATCCTCACAGGGAAGAATTTCTTCTTAATATCCAATCCAAACCTGCTCTTTATTGGTTTAAAACCATTTTGCCTTGTCCTATCTCTACATGTCCTTGTAAATAGTCTCTCTCAATCTTTCTTGCAAGCTCCTTTCAGGCAGTGAAAGGCCACAGTTATAAGGTGTATCTATAAATATATACACATATAAGTATATACATGTGTGTATATATATATATATGTACACACACACACACACACACACACACACTACAAAACATCCATGCCACCTCAGCTATTCTAATCCACTCTTTATTCAGTATATGCTACCCCCTAAACTACTTTTAACTCTCAAACTGTAAGTACTGATAATGTTTTTAGACATCAATCAGTGAACACTAGAGCAAAACTCTCTTTTACTTCTCACTTACTCCGTTGCCTCCACACTTACACTCCCTTTCTATCTAGCTTTAGATAAAAATCAAGGCTAACGTGTTCAGGTTTGTTTGCTTACATGCATGTAAAGTTACATGCATCTGAGTAACTTTCTAATCCACCTTTTAATTTCAACCAAACTTCATGTGGTGAAGAGGTTCCAGTTAGTTTCTGGAGGGTTTAATAAAAACAGACTGCTACAGAAAGGAAAGATACTCCATGGGGGAAAGGCAGTCTCATGACACCTGCTCCAAAATACTACGAAATAGATAATCTACCTAGATAGAAGAGTTATAAACAGTCTACATCTGGAGAAAAAACACCTTCAGTTGGCACTTGCAGCTTGTTAAACCTCAAAATCAGGCAACCACAGGGCACCAGCCTGTAGGAAATTAAACGTCTTTGATCCCAGTGCTGTAGGATCACTTTTTCAGACTAAGACACATGGGAGGTGTGAAAAGTGCTCCCCTGATATTTGTCATGTTTAGGCACTTCACAGCTATACAGCATGTGAACATAAGGCTGCAAATATGTAATTAGAAGGTACATAAGACTCACAATAATATGATTCCATTTGTTGCCTTATTCAACCATGCTTAACATATGTTTACTGGAGCATGGAATTCACAGAACAGGTTCAGCAAAGATAGCAGTGGTGGAAGCTTCCTGACATTGTTCCACTGTAGACATCCATTGGTGGAATGAAGGAAAATGCCATCCTGAAGCCCTTTAATTCATCCAGGATAAGCAACACTGGGTGGCTGACCTCTGGACTCGGAGGTTGATTAGGATAGTTGTGAGGTCAGGTAAACAATTTCGTGCATGTACCTGCCATTCTCAAGAAGAAAACCATTTCTAGTTTAGCCAGTACCGTGGACTTATAGATAAGAAAAAATTGCATTCAAACAGCAATTTTTTTTTAATTCCAGAAAGTGCAAAAATATACACGTCTCATTTTCATAGGCTCCAAGCATTCTTCATAAATAGGCATAACTGATTCAGGGATGTGCCAGTAATAATAATTATGGATTTATTTTAGTAGACTCTAAAACCCAAAAGATTTAAGGCGACCTTGGTGTTTATACAACTAAAGTCAAGCACTTAAACAACCATTTAATATTTTATATTGCGCTTGGATTTTCAGAGTAGACAAAGACACGTGGGTTCCACTGAATTGATTGCTAAATACGTATGTGAGCAGCTTATATTAGACAACCAAATTTGCAAAATCATTGCAATTTTTAAATAATTAATTGTCTTCTCATATTTTTAAAAGTACCAATTACTTTTGATTGGCCAAGTTCAATTCATGATGGATCAAATGCAAAAAGAATTTTCCCATGACATTGGACATCTTCTTTTTTAGCTTTTGTTCTAGTCTGTGTCAGCATCTCAGTGCCACACCAGGTCCTTCAGAGGAAGGGGATTTGCAGTGGGAAACTTCAACTAGCTTTGACACTTCAGGCAAAAAGTAACTACATTGTGCCTATAGCCATCAACCCGGATAAAGACATTGCACTTTCTTACCCTGCATAGTTTGGATCCAGGGAGTTCTTTGGCTGTCTTGTAAGACTACACAATTTTAACATTTTCCCTCCCATCATCTTGTTCCTGCAGCTGAAGATTCCCATGGATGCAAACTTGGCTGAACTGCAAGGTCAGCTGGTCAGAGGTTTCATTACTCACCTTCTTTTCATTCTCTGAATTTCTTTTTCATGTTTCTTATGGAAAGGAACCGACAGCCACAGAGTGCACTTTTGCCATTTAATAGTCAGGCAAAAGATAACAGGGCCATGAGTACAGGCCATAGACAAGAAAAAAGTCTCCAGCTTATTCACTTTGGATATGAACACCTGAAATGCCAATGTGTATTAAACCAGTGTATACAAAAACAAAGCACCTCACAGAAACATATTTACTAATATTGTCAAGTATTCTAAGCCTAAATGAGGATCCATTATGTTCTTCATTAAAGCATGCAAAGTTTGTTGAAAAAATCTAAAATTGAAACTAAAATTGTACCAGCTGAACTGGATTGTTATATGAGCTAGAGGCTGTCAATGAAGGATTTAAGGGACATCCACAATGCTGCGGGCCCAGAACTATGACAGCCCTTAGTGGCCTCAGTTGATCCTACAAAGCAATGGCCAACTTCTGCTCTGCTGTGACCGTCAGGCAGAGGCATGAAATCATAGAATCATAGAATGGCTTGGGTTAGAAGGGACCCCAAAGATAATCCAGTTCCAACCCCTTCCTACAGGCAGGGAACACCTTCCACTAGATCAGGGTGTTCCAAGCCCTGTCCAACCTGGCCTTGAACACTTCCAGGGATGGCACAGCCACAGCTTCTCTGGGCAGTCTGTGCCAGGGCCTCAGCATCCTCACAGGGAAGAATTTCTTCCCAATACACCATCTATCCCTGCCCTCTGGCAGTGGGAAGCCATTCTCCCTTGTCCAGTCACTCCAGGCCCTTATAAATAGTCTCTCTCCATCTTCCTTCAGGTAGTGGAAGGCCACAATTATAAGGTATGTATAAATAAGTATATACATATATAAGTGTATATGTATATAAGGTCAGAAAATACAATGTTAAAATTTCATGTTTCGAACAGGGTTTTAAAAAGAGAATATACAACAGTAAATCCTTTGGGAAAGTTACTCACTTTCTTTCTTCCAGCAGAGCAATTTCTTTCTTGACCTCATGGTACTCTTCTGCTATTTTGCAGTGCTGCTTATACACCTGCATAGATTCCTTAGAGTCATGACAAGGAGGCAGAGGCTTTAAAAAAAAAAAAAAAAAGAAGAAGAAAAAAACCCCACTGTTTTTTGAATGAAATATTAGTTAAAACCCCACATATTTTGAAAGATACAATATTTATCTAAATTCCTGTGAGAATCCCTAAAGAATTTTATTCCCTTAACTGCAGGATATGGCTAACTACTCTTAGTGATGGCTTTCATGGAAGCAAAAATCTGAAAGAGCTCCCTGCATAAGAATATGTGTAAAACTTCAAACATTGTAAGAATTTTCAGAACTCTCATCATCAGCTTTGCAAAATATCCCTGAGGGTTTTTCAAATAAGGATTTCTCCCTTACCTCCCTCTTTTTCAGCTAGAGTGATAAGTAAATGCTGAAGCTGATGCCTTGGTCAGACCTATCACATACATCTTTTCACTGCAGGAAATAATATCATTATGGCAAGATCAACCTTTTTTCAATGCACACTGAATGTAATAAATATAGCAAATAAAATCAATCTGTCCTAGGACTCCTCATGTGAATTTCATCAAAGTTCTTGAAAATACATTTTGATTAAATGTAGGTGCTTTTTTCTTCTTAAAAAAGAATGCATCAAAGCTTCAGGCTTGACTGTCACATTTTGTTATAACATTTTCAGGAGGTATTTTTAAGTTATTAGCCATGAATCTATTGACTGTAAATGAACTCCAAATAGCATGCTTGAGCCACGTGTTTGAAGTAAAAGGAAACACTTAAAATAGTTCCTTTACTGCTCAGTTAAATAATATCCAATTGAGTTATTAGGTTATTAGTTAGTAGATTATTTTGCATTTCTTGCTGTCCTACCCTGACTCTTCTGTGTAGTATAATATTCCCTTAATGACATTATTAGGAAAAGAAAAGCACAAGTAGTCAGACTTTTCCTATTTATGATCTTGTAATCCTTTGTTTTATCTAAACTGGAAATTTAAATTTTACTAAGCATATTCAGAGACAAAGACTAAAAACATTTTTGTTCAGGAGACAGGGTAAGATGGTTTCAGACATAACCCAAAGCACAGATGTAATATATGGACCTTGCAAATACTTGTAGATGTATGTGATTCCTCAGTGAAATTTTAACACAGACACTCATTTTCCATGTTCTAAATGGGAAACTGCTGCAGCAGAATTGTTTTGCAGCACACCTTCCTTGATCTTGGAGATTTTGGGAACCCAAGGAAAAGGGCAGCCCATTACTTGATTAATTTAATCCCTAGAAAAGGGCTTTTAATTGCATTTCAATGTGGATGAGCAATAGCACCATTCATATAGCCATCCAAATAATAAGCATAAATTTAATAAGACTGAATATAGAAGTCTCGGTGCTCTAATCCAAGAATGCAGGGATGAGCCAAAGCTGAATCTCTGCTTTCTACCAGAGATCAGCCACCAACAAGTGCGTCACAATAAACAATTTTGAACAGTACCAAGGGGAAAGTCCCCAAGCAGTGATACTTCAAAAGAAAAACACAGCAAAACAAAGCAAAAACCACCTTGGATTTGCTTCCAATTTAGTTTCTGCTAATCTAGCTGGTTTAAACTAGTTTAAAAATTAAAACAGTGTTCAGTTTCTATATTCCAGCTTCCCACTCAATAGATATATATAGAGAGCTAAAAATTATCTAGTCATGCTGAAACTTAGTATCTAAGTCTCACTTAGAACCAGTTGCTGACTTTTAAACCCCTTCCTAATATTGTTTCCTCTTCAGTGACGTTTTTTCTTACACTGGTATTTTAGCACTTAAATTAAACTTAAAACAAATTATACAATCAGTTTACTAATTTCTGTTCATAAAATTCTTTTCAATTCGTCTGATGGTATTAAGCACTATATAAAGAACCTTTAAATTATTAGTATAGTTTTCTTAAAACATAAATGTGATTATGTTTTCAAATGACTAGATAGAATACCATTGGATCATATAATAGAGTGGTTTGGGTTGGAAAGGACCTTCAAGAGCATCTAGTTCTAGTCCCTTTGCATGGGAAGGGACACCTTCCACTCAACTAGGTTGCTCCAAGCCCTGTCCAACCTGGCCTTGAACACTTCCAGGGATGGGGCAGCTGGAACTGGAGAATTTGGTTTGCTCCCCTGTAATTTGGAGACTTCTAAGAAAAGTTTCAGAGATAGTATCTACAGCACCCATGAGTAATTTCTTGTCAGTAGGATATGAAACAGGCTTATTTAGCAAACACTTTTTACTGCAATAACATGGGAAAAGGAGAGATACAAATCTCTATTCCACCTGGAAGGACATTTTTAAATGTCTGTGGCCAGGCAATGTGAAGTATTGCAGATACTACCCAGTGGCATTCCATGAAGTCTGGATAATATTTTTATGTTAAGAGATTGCTAGTTTACTGAGGTGACCAATTTCAGAAGGCCTTAATAAAGTTCAATTTGCAGTATGTTTTTTTTTTTTTTTACTCAGAAACAAACAGCCATACTTTAACCTCCTCTTAGGACAGCCTGAGCTTGCTACTTCATGAAGTACCTTGCCTGTCCATAAATTAATACAAATAAAAGCATATCTGCTAGACAAGCAAAAAAAAAAACCCAAAAAACCAACCAACCAACCAAAAAAAAACAAAAACAAAACCAAAAAAACCTGCCAAAGTAAGTTGCATTTAATGGAAACATTTGCTACTTTTAATCTTGTTCATTTCAGGCTTTAGTGTCATCCACTCTCATTTTCCTATGCTGGCAAAATATGCACCTCTGATTTTGTTCACAAAGCTAGTATAAAAGCTACAGCTATAAGTTATACTGGTGGTCTATCCAATTATGCCTGATTTTCAACAAGGTCTGATTTTTCCTTGTATTTTGTTGAGTAACTCACTGTAACATTGACAAATATTCTACAGAATCCAGCAGGTAGGCACTAAGAGATCTTCTTAATAGACCATCCTGTAACTGCACATATATATGTAGATCTTTACAAGACATATGCACTGTTTATTTAGACTTTTGTTCAGAATCCAGATATGAAAGATGTTGGAAGATGACATGAAAAGGCAGTTCACGAAGGAATAGAAAATCACAGAATGGTTTGCGTTGGAATGGACCTGCTTTCCTTGTAGGAGAGGTGCTCCATTCCTCTAATCATCTAGGTGACCTCCTCTCCACCTGTTTTTTAAGGCAGGTTGAAGGAGGTATTCTAAATAAAATCTTTGCTGAGGGGACACAGAATGACAGTTTTCAGCTTTGGGGGTTTTTTTTTGCTTCACTCATGTGACAAATTCTTTTGCCTTGCCATAGGAATATCAGCATTCCATGTCCAGAAAAGCTGTAGAGTTGACAGTGCCACTCTAGTGGTCAAAAACTTTAAAACAGTTGATTTTCTAATTCACTGAAGTTTATTTGCAGTTATATGTTTGTTTTACTGTGAAAAAAACCCTAAAACTTTCTCCTGAAAAAGTTGAAGTTGCAAGAAAAATTGTATCAGGTAGTTTTTCCAGCTTATGTGAACTTGTCTAGAAGTCTTCAGTACTGGTCTAATTAAAGAGGTGTGTCTTGCCTTTTGCAAATTTGGTAACTTTCAGCTAAACTCTTCTGGAAAACTGGAAAATCCAATGCCAGTGTTTTGAACATGGCCTATGTTCATTATATGGCCTTGTGCACTCCCCTATGATGGAAAAAACCACATTGTGCCAAGCAAAAATAGCACATTGCAGCTACTTTTTGTTGTGCAACTGGAGCTCTTCCACCAGTTTCAGATACCTATTTTAGGACACACGCAGTCTAGTCTAGTTTTACTATGAAAGTAAGCAGCTCTCTTTCCTCCAGATAATTCAGGTCAACTGGATGAGAGTAATTATGAGTTTCGCTCTCCTTCCTGGGAGATTTCCCATTCTTTTCTAACCTTAGTATTATGCTCTGACTTGCTGAACATGCATGCACGTTAACATACATGCATAACGTGGTCTTACATAATCTAAGACCAAAGTTATCGCAGCATTACAGGAGACTTATCAAGTTCGTAGGCAGTCAAATCTGATTACAGAGCATCACAGTGCTCTAGGAATTCTCATGGAAATCAATACTTCAATATTTAAAAAAAATACAGCATCCTCTTTAAAAAGACAGTATACTTTTAAACTTTCTAAAATAAATTTATGTGTCTAACAAGAATCCTGGCATTCAGTAGAAGCAATTAAACTTCCAGAGTAAACAAGATTTCTGCTAAATGCTTTTATAACACACAACACCCTGCCCCTTTCATAACTTTTTCATTACATCTGTTATATGGGCATTCTACACTAAAGCAAGAAAAACTATAATTTGAATTAAAAAACTGATGTTATAAATGGTTGGAGCTTTTTCTCTGTTGCAGTAATTTTATAGTCATCTTACTACATAGATTTGTAATACAAAATACGACATAAATGTCTCGTAAGCACACAATTTATTGAGAAGAGTCCACAGAACCATATAATTGTTTTGTGTTGGAAAGGACGTTAAAGATCACCTAGTTCCAACCCCCAGCCATGGACCGGGACACCTTCCACTAGACCATGTTGTTTAGAGCCCAGTCCTACCTGGTTTTGAAAGATAAAGAATTATAGAACACCCTGTGTATCCATATGTGACTTGTGTTCTTCCCTCTTCAGGATCAAGCTTTCAGCTAGAATAAGGACTTCGATGGAGAACAGAGACATGAACTGAGCAAGTCACAGGAAGTGTTGGGACGGAACAGACAACGCACAGGGCATAGCAAACACTAGATACCCTCCTCTCCATTCAGTGACCTGAACAACAAGGCCTTGGATGCTGATGTATGTTTCTAAATCCAGCAGATAACCCACAGTAAAGTGTGTGTCAGAGGGGCCACTATGCAGCTAATCAAGGAAGTGCCTTCTAAGGACCTGTCCAGATTTTACACAAGGCAAAGGTTAAAGTTTCCCAGTGACAGAGTGACAAATGTAACCAGCCTACCCTTGCTGCACTACACACCAAATGGCTCACACATGGGAGGGGAGAAAAGACCCCAAAGCCCAAATAAGCAGGTATTGCTCGTCAGTGGGAAGAGAATAATTTCCAGTATTGCAAACAAAAGGAATTGAAAGCAAGAAGTTTATTAATATGAGTTTTGTTTCACTGATAACTAGCCGGAAGGTATTTTAGTTGTGGAGGTTTTTTTTAATAATAAAGCTGTAAATATAGCTTAAACTGCTCTGTTCTCTTATGTAGGGCTTTCATGTCTGGTTGACCACATATTAGTGTTGATTAAGAGTAGATGAGTTATTTTCTTACAAATTGCTTCTTGGAATGTGTAAAAAAATGTAACATTCAAAAAAGTAATTTGAAAATAAAATGTTAGTCTGAAGCTAGCTAGTACATCAGAATACACATACTGATCGTGTTTATTCTTCAGAAAGAAGCTGCAAATAGAACTACTCTTTAGTAAGAGTTCTTATAGAGAAATAGCTATTTTGCTAAGTCTCCTAGAAAGACCTCATCTCCAGGCAATCCCAAATCTACCTCTGAAGAGCTGGGTGCTTGGACAGCAGGGTTTGTTACCCTGCCAAGGGGAGGCCGCACTGAACTTTGCCCTGCCATCTGATACTGCTGCCCAGGGAAGAGCTATGGAAGGATTGTGGGAGGAAAAGTGGGACCACTAGGTAATTCTGCTCAAATAGCCAAGTTGTCTGCCAGGGCCTAACATAGGAGGATGAAGGCTTGAAGCCTAAAACAGAGGTGCAAATTGCTTGGTACTCAGGCTGTGGTCTGCTCCCTGCATGCATAAAATTCTAAGGCTCTGATTTTCCAAGTGACTTGGTGAACTTACATAGCTTTCAAGCTGCTTTCAAAATACAGCTTAAAGATCAGCTTTTTGTTTGTTTGTTTTTAAAACAGGTTTCAAAATTTTCCTTTGCATGCTTGAAACCTGAAAAGTTACTACTTTTTTTTTGAAGGTGCTTATTACTATGGAGCCACCTAACCTGGCTTTAGAGTTTGCTTCTTTAAATAAAATTCAAATGTTTTTGACTGTATTTATGGCACAGTGATGAAATATCTGGCTCAAAGACATGATACTTTTATTATGAACATATGTACCAGCATTCTTACAAATTCAAGCATTTCAGGCTGCTATTGCCACAGTTGATTAAAAGGTTCATTTATATGACCCTTTATGCATGTGCTCTATATTAACGCACTTTGGGGCAGAAAAAAGCATGGATGGAATGATAAGGGACGCCACCATTCACTACTTCTGTAGGTCCTGGTGAAGCCCACATTTACTTGTTTCTGTAATACAGGAGTTACCTGTTTCAAAGCTGGCATGAATTGCAAGCACATGCCATACAATTCTGACAAACCCTCAGCAATTTGGATTGTAGCAATTGAAAAAAAAAGCACAATTAATAAGAAATGCCATGAGGGAAACTATAACTTTGTACCAGAATTTGTTTGAAATTTTAAAGCAGATCAAAAATACTGTAATTGCATTAAATAGCTATCACATGAAGCTGTAATCCAGATTGACAAAAGCAAGGAAATTCAAGATTTCATTCCTAAATTTGAATGCAATGTTACCTCTCCATCAGCTCAGAACCCTGTGTTGACTTAACTGCCCTTGGATGAACATAAAGGCATTGAAACATAGATATGCACGTACGGTTGAAAAGCTAAAAGAAGAAGTCCTACCACAAATTTTATACTTTTAAGTGGTTGAGTCAGACAGGTAGTTCTCATAAGTTATCCTCTCAGCTACCCTGATATTACCCAGACAGTTTATGAAGGATAATAAAAATAACATTAGATGAATCAAAGTCTTTGATTGTTTCTTTGGTTTTGTTATCATACTGAGATCATGAAAGTAAAGGAAGGTTTTCTTGGGAAAAAAAGTACTTAACAGACCAATAGGGTACACTTAGCAGGATTGTACTAGCTTGTACTTAAAACCTTTTCTTGAAGAGCTATTATTTATCCAGTACATTTGAATGTTTCCAGAGGAGCATTTTCAGTCTATCATGAAATTTGATATTTAGAGTATATTATAGGTTCCAGAAATATGGGTAATAAAAGTCCTAATAAAAAAATCATCACTTGTCCTGCAGAGTACTTATATGTATGCTAGCAATTTTGTTTTTATGTATCAACAACAGCAACAATAATCATACTTTGCTCTTTTAGCGCAATCTTCTACCAGTGATCTTAATGCTCTTTGCCTAATCCTGGAGTTTCTTCATCCCTCTGTTCATCTCTGAAATTAGGCTAATAAATTTTACCTTTTTTGTTAATGTGTCACTGATGGAGTTGGAAGCAAAATGCAGGTTCTTTACTTTCAATTCAGTGCTTCAGCCATGAAACATAATTGCTTTTCTCAAATTGAATTCTTCTAAGGAAAAAAATTACTGATCATGTTTGCTGTGCTGGAAGGTTAGTGGAATTAAGAGGTTAGCATCCTACCCTGTTCCTTTTGTCCCAAATCTTAAGCAGTTATTAATTCCTACTTTTGTCTAAAGAACCTGCCCATATCTTCAGGATGAGAGGGATAGAGCAAGAAGAGTCTCTGTCATCCTCCATTCCTTTCTCAGTCATCCTTTTGATGAGAGCAGCAGGACAGAAGTGTCAGCCTTTTTAGTCAGCAGCCCTCCTGTGTTGTCTCACAAGTTGATGGGTACAGGAAAGATGACATTGGACAACGAATGGTCTACTAATGCCTTTCTCAAGTTACAGGCAGGAAACAAATGCCTTCATAGTGAAGTATCAGAGGAAGTCTAAGTGTTCCTGGGAAAACAGATGATCTGAAGTAGTCTACAAAAGCCAGCAAACACTCCAGAACCACCACAGAGGAAAGGGAAGTAATCCCTGGATGCAGAACAGGCTTTGTGCCTGGTGAACCATGGAGCTGCCATCAACTGTTCACAGTTTTCTTCTATGGATATATACAGTCTTATTAAATGTTAATAGGCTAGAAAAGCACCACTAAAAACTTCCATCTTAGTGTAACAACTAGAGGCTTTTTATAACAACAAATACAGTGAATGTGAAGTAGAACTGTCGAAACAGAATAAAAGTTTACCTGCAGCTGCTGATCTAGTTCTGGAAATGCCAAAGAGAAGTTTTCAGGGGAAGCATCATCTAAAAGGTAAACATGATGTTAAAACTCATTGTCTACCAAAGAGGACATTTCAAGTAATCTGTTTGATGAAGTTCTACATTGCAAATATGGACAGTAATATCTGGCTCCTGAAAACACCTTCACCTCCATCTTATCTTTTACACTTGAGAGGCCTCACTAGAATCCTTGAAAACATTAGTGTGTTGGTAATAAGAAAAGTTTATGTTTTGGAAATGCAGAAAGTTTATTTTGCATTGCAGTGATTAAGAAAAAAGCAGTTAGCCCAGTAGAACATGTGATAACTTAATAAAACAAATAAATCGAAACTGTCTTTCTTTCTAAGCTCTCTCCATTACACTACTAAGTAAAGGATTGTCTTAAAGGACTTTAACCTATCTATTACAATCCTTATGGACTACAGTAAGTTCAATCAGGACAACAAACCAAGATGTGTTTTTATTTGTTTGTTTGTTTGTTTGTTTTTAGTACAGGCTTCCAGCAAAGGTGGGACAGATTGTGCCAGTGATGTCAGCGTTGTGATGTGGACACCTGCCCACTAGTAGCTGGACTGAGATCAGAAATATGAATCACACTTGCTAGCGCCGCTGCAGTATTTCTTTCTCAGTGACTTTCACACTCTCAGTTTTGCATTGGATCATGATGACTGTTTATTTATCTTACCACAGGTTATGGGAGGTGAGGAGAGTGTTACTATTAGCTTACAGTCAGTTATTTGTAATGTGTCAAAATTAAATAAGAATGGCTCTTACAGGAGAAAATTGCTAACACAGTTCAGATCCTTCAACCTGCTGTGTACTTGTCGACTTGAACACAGCAACAAAACCCCAACAAGATCAAGAGGCCCTCAAGTCAAAGCAGGATTCTAAAAGAGTACAGACTAGGATCTAAATTATTTCTCAAATATTTGATAGCTCTTTCTCCTAGCTTCTGTGGTTATACAGCAAAGGAGGTTAGAGGGGAAAAAGTAAAATAAGTCACCTTATCCTATGAAAAATAAACATACTGGCTAACACACATTCAGAGCCTTACTCAATAACATAGCTAGAGCTGGGTGGCCTCTGGCAAGAGATGCCCAGAGAAGGAAAAAAATATAGTGATACAAAAGCAAAAGCTCTTGAACTTCCTCATAAAACAAAGTGAAGTTTCTGTATTTTTGTGGAGTAGTTGTCTTGATAGCATTATCAAAAAATCATACCCATGTCATGTGAGTGTCCCTCTCTTTTTTTCACACCATATGCCAAGCATGTCCATTCTGGAAAATACTTAAATTACTTTAATTGTATAGAATTGCATAATGCTAATATGCATGTGTTTACCTTTAATTTGCTATTGCTTTCTTGTACAACATATAAATAGACTAATATTCTAAAAGAAGAAAGATGAATCATATGGCAAGGCTAAAAGGAAGGACAGAATAAGACTCAGTCTGACTAGGGCTACAGCTGCTCTACAAGTATTTGGCTGAATAGCTGATAAATATTCTGACAGAGATATTGGACCAGAGTCATGGATGGCAGTTAAACTGCTATTTGTTCTGACAATCCAGCAGTATGATCTCTGGTACAGTAGCTTTCTGGAGGGATCTTGAACATCTTTAAAATTCAGAAATACATAGCAAAAGCAACACTCCAAATTATTTTAAAAAATTTTGAAGAAACATCAGACAATAATTACTTTTTCACAGCATCAGTTATTAATAAGAAAATAAAATTAATGCAATATCAGAATATTGGAAAATAAATTGAATTATACTCTGAAAAGAATGAGTTAAAAGTTTTGGAAATACTTTTTAAAGGATGGAATAGTGAGAGAAATTAGTGTAGAGGAAATCCTTTCAATAAACAGATGTTCCCTGCTTATTTTTTGAACTCAAGTGACTGAGTCAATGGTACTAAAAATAGAATGTACTGGTATCCTAACCATTATGACATACCATAGTACATTTTATAATGGGCCTGCCCCAGCATCTATTGAACAGCTGCTAGGGTTTTTTTTTAGTTATACTAGTTTAAGACTTGTTTAGATCATCATCTAATGTGCAGAACATCATCAAGAAATGCTACAGACTTCAGTGCTTTGAAATTATCCTGAGTTCCTAATTCTCTTAGGCTCTTTAGAATATTTCGGCTGAAGTATTTAGTTTACGAAAATTAACAGAAATCCTCATGGCGAACTGCAATCTTGTTTTCCACAAAAAGAACAACAAAAGGCTTTCCCCACAGCTTTCAGTGAAAAAAATTATTGCCTCAGATCAGTCTTTATTTTACTGTTGTCGAAGTAACAACCACAATAATAACAAGAAAAATCACTTGGTAATAATGAAACACTTAAATTTCACACAAGGGGAAAGGAAATGAAAGCATTCATCTCCTAAAATTTTTGAGGATGTTTTCAGAAAGTCAAGGGGAAAGATACAAACTCTTGCATTTTGTTCCAAAGAACTGCTGTTGCCCTTACAAGGTGGAATATTGGGTGTTATGCAGAAGACCAGTCAAAATCACATTGACTTCTAGTCTTAAAAGTCTATTGACTCTGAAAATCAGATACAAGAAATGTCTGAAATGCCAATGAAAATATTCTGAAGATCAAAACTTTCTCAAAACTATCTCTTGATCTGTCTGTGTTTATTTTCTGCTCTACCTCTCCTTAACAAGAAAACAAAACTCTGAAATACCTTTTTTCCCCTTTTCTCAATTAATTATAATTCTTTAATGAGTATCTAGATTAGGATAAGGAATCATTGATACAATTAGAGACCCCTTTTATAATAGAGTTAGTGGCCTTTCTGTACCACAAAGCCCTGAAAATATCTAGGCTGATTCTTCACCAGCTATAAACAGCATCTCATCCCTATAGTCATTATAAAGAAACATAAAGAAAAATGATTTATAATTCAAGCTGGATGTTGAAAACCTATTTTTTTAAAAATAAAAATATTTTAAAAAATCAGAGACAGAGACTCACTGCACCTGAAAATGAGTCAAGATTTTGGTCAAAAGGAAACAAGAAAGGAGAAAAAACATATGTGTATATTATGGCCATCCCAGCAAACTCAACAGCATTATCATGTGATGTGAAAGAATCAGATCAGGGATTTCATTACAGCCACCTAAGTTAATGTAGCTGTAACATGATGTCTAAGTGAGTAGCATTTCCTGATTTCCCTTAGATCCCAAATCTAATTTTGAAGTTCTATATTTAAAAATGCCCTAAAGACCTATACCCTGATTAAAACCCATGTATTTTTAGCCAAAGACTCGGTTCATGTGCATGAAATAGTGTGATTTTCATGTTTCATTAGATTCCCATGCTTGCTTGATTTGCCGCTGAAAACTGTCATTTGTGACAGAGAGCATCTGAACTCTACTAACACTGATTATACAAAAGGCTCACTACTTGCCCTGAGGCAGCTGATATATGCTAATGTTGCACATTTAAAAATGAATCTTGATTTCCAGAAAGCATCACTTATTTAATCATGCTCTGGCCTTCTGGAGATTCCAGTATCCCAGACCTCCATCATGTAGTCAAATGAGAGAAATCCTTCACATGTTGCTGTCTGACTGACACCAAGTTTGGCACAACGAAGTGTAATACCCAAATCTTTTCCTATGACTGTTCCATTTAACTGAACTGTGAGCTAAAGGCAGTAAATCCTTTAAAAACAACATCTGATTCACTTGCAGTATAATCTTGCAAATTAGTTTCTCTGTGATCTTCAAAAAGATAGACAGAAATAGAATATAAAAATTTAAATGTGTTGAAAGCACATTAAGGTTGCTAAATTGAGCACTTGAAACTTAGGAAGTGCCAGTCACAGCTCTGCTTCCTTGAGTAACTGAGTTATGATCCAGTATTTAATTATATAGTCAGGTACTATTTTTTTTTCTCCTGCATGTGTGGGCCAATGTATTCAGATCTCTTCCCTAAATTAAAGAATTAAATTGGTAACATAAGTAGGTTGCTATCCTGTAAGTGGATCACCCCTTGCACAGGAAAAGTGCTCAAACTGAACTGCAAGCACCACAACTTGCACCAACAACAGTGGCAAACTGCATGTCAGGGTCCAGTCTTGGCCCTGGGAGGGCTGTGGGATCCAGCAGCTCTGGGCCTGGGTACTGACAGACAAGCATAGACTCATCAGATTCATCCTGGAAAGCTGTGTGGCTAAGTGACTGCGACTTGGCACTGCTTTGTGGAGCTCCAGGGCTTCTATTCACAGCCCTGCCTGACACGACCTTACACAACCTTGCAGTTACCTCACTCATAAAATAGTGGGGAACGGTCACTGCCCCACCCGGGAATAGGATGTGAAGGCTTGCTCAATAATAAGAGTTGTGGACCTCCCAAAAATAGAAACAGTCCATGACAGAAGATGTAAGAGCAAAATCCTTCTGACTTCATATACTTTCACTCAAGCATAAGCATCCTCAGATGCATGTCCCTTTGAGGGTATCTCACCTGATTTCCCGTCTAATTCCCCAAGGACTCAGCCCTGTAGGCTGGGTGTAGATTTAGGAAATTAGCTCTGTAAATTTTAGCCATATATTTTAGCAATCCTCACTGTTTTTTCAATCAATGCACTGGAAAGCCCCTGTTACCATTACAACCAATATGATGGTTGGGTAGGAATTTGAAAATTGCTTTTGAAGAAGCAACCACTGCAAAACAGTCTTGCATGATCAACTAGAAAAGCAAAAAATTCCTTATAGTCACCAGGATAATAAGCATAAAGAGGACTAAAAAAAGTAATTTTGCTATGCTTACAAAAATACAACACTGTTCCACTGTCTGTCAGGTTCATCAAAAGATGTGTTTTGCCTTTGTTGTTAGTGATTTTTCTGGAAAGTCAGAGGTAGACTAATTTCAAATTAAAGAACTCACTAACAATTTCAGACTCAGTCATTTATCACCACATACCATGAGCAAAACTTTTTGGCTAGATTCAAGCTTTTATTCTAGGAGGCAAGGAGATACGAACCTATAAACCTTACCTTTGAACTAATTACGCAAAACAAATCCAGCTGTCTAAGTTCCATGAAATTCATATATTTGGAAGTAAGATTGATAAAAATTAGGACACATTGAATTTCACTGGTTAAATGAAATGGATGCTGACAAACCACAATGAATTTTCAGCTTTGGAACACTTATTTGAATCTTGGAACACCACATTCAGTTCAAGATGCATTAGTTTCCAAGTGATGTAAGGTAGGTTGAAATAATCTGTTTCCAATTCACTACTTTAAAATGGTACCTTAAGTCAAACTGTTGCAATACAGTGTGCAGACACACCCTGGGAAACGTGTTAGTGAACCTGAGTGAAAGAGCCAAACAAGCATTTATACACACAGGATTAAGAGATACACAATAAAACTGTCCTCTTACATAGCACCCACTGATGGGCTGCTCCTGAGACTTTTAAGGATCTGGTTACCCTCCTTTCACATTAAAAATACCTCACAAAGCTGGCCAGAATTTCAGTCATCAGGTGTTGACTGACAAATAATATAACACAAATTATTTCTTGTACATTCAGGATAAGCCAGCTCTGGTCTTGTAGGTCAATTAACACAAAGTAATTTCTTCTTATGAGCTGAGAGTAGTTTTCCTTTCACTGCTCCTCACACCCACTGCTTGGTTACAATCCTAGCCAGTGAGATAATCGCCACCCAGAAGAAGCATTCCATTTCCTCTTTTTATATCCAGTTATGCTGTCAGTTCCTCCTAGTAAGCAGTTGAACAGCCCCCGGAAGGAGAATGCAGCCCTTCTTGGTGAAATGTGTCACTGTGCCTTTTAAGAGAGGTAGAATTTAAAGAAAAGCTTAAGTCTGAGAGATTTCCTCACCACTTAGCCCTCGTGAAGAACTTATTGTATCCTAGTGGTGCATGATCTTCAGCTGATGCTTTACTATCACACATCACGTAACTTATGTTTGCACTGAAAACAAATATCCTTGTCAAGGAGGAAAAAAGGTGAAAAAAATACAAAAGAGTAAGGGGCGGGGGGAAAGCACCTGCTATGGAATACCTAAAGGTCTATCTGTTTTTGTAGCTCATCTTAAAACAAAATGTGTTAAATACTTGTTTATACTCTCTTGATTCAACTATGATTTGCTGGAAATTTTCACACCTTTTAAAAGCTTAGTTCCTTTGCCTTCTTGACATATATCTAATATAAAAATGCTTGAAATTCTTATAACACAGTAAAACAATAATGTTAGTTTAGACCTCTTGGTATCCCCAAAGGAATGTGATGCAGATGGGAACACGGCACTCACTCTACTGGTTGCTATTTTTTTATGAGTACTCATGAAGATTCTGGATTGCATACTGCAGGAACATTTGTATTCATATAATAAAGGGTTCAAAATTTTAACAATTTTAACATTTGGATCAGTTTAAGAATATGTAGAAGAAAAAGATTACCTTTCTCTAATTGAGTTTATTTTTGTAAACATTAAGAGAGAGGCTGGAATTATTAGCAGGATGAAAAAGTAAAAAATAAAATATGATGCAATGTTAAGGAAGTTTGGCTTCCTGCCTTTCATGTCCCCTTCTTCCAAGCTATTCACAACCTTGTCATTTCCTACTGCCGTCTCTTGTCACAAACCACTCTGCTCTCTTTGATTTTCCCATGGTCTCAGCTTTCCTTGACTTGTTTTCAGTGTCTCACATTAGCATTCTTTTCCCATAGTTTGTAAGAGCACTCCCCTTTCTTTTGTGTCTCTCTTCAAGACCTATTTGGGCCATAATTCCTGCAAGAAATTTACCAAGTGACTGTATCTTGAGAGATGTGAATGATTCCTCACTGCTTTCTGCAATGAAAATGTAATTACCAGGTTATTTTAAGTTATGAAAAAGGGCACATAGATTATCACGTGTTTCTTTATATTCCTTGTCCCAATCTTTCTTTGTCACTCATCTTTATGTATTGAAAGCTAGGTTCAATAACATATGGAGACATTTGGTTTTTAAATCCCTTTCTCAGGGGATGAGATTGTATTTTAGTATTGTAGCTGAAAATTAATAGTACACAACAATTAGCTAGGAAAGATAATGCATATTCTAAAATATTTTTAAAATAGAAAGTTGTATTCAAACTGAGATTCTGTTCACACAAACCTCAGGCAGCAACCTCACACATTATCCTACAATGCATAGAGTTCCATAAAGCACTCAACAGCAGTAGGTTTCAGTCATCCTTATACCTCATGCCATAAATACATCTCAGCCCTGACTCCAAGGCATTCACCTTTAGCAGAAGCAACAGCCAACTTTTATGGGATGCTTTTCAGCTTCCCCTTGGATTTATTTCATTCTGACTTTCACTGTTTGGCAACACCTCTCTTGTCCTTAACAACATTGAAGGTGCAAACTAATAATATTTATCTACTCCAAGGGGTCCATGTGTATACAGGGTATGTTCAGGGAAATGAATAGTCCCTCAGCACTAGCTGATAGGATAAACATCAATGAAATTTCTGCTGCTGTCTCACTGAACATGCCATGTGGGTCACCTGCTTCCTGAAACCTTTCACTAAGCTGGGCATGTGTGGCACTTTCCAGCCTTCCTCCAAGAAAAAGTCTCTTCCTGTTCTAGGCTCATCCAAATTCGTCCTTTTACTTTTCTTGTTTTACAATTCCACAAAATCAGACATACTGCATGTGCAGGTAAATTTGATAGTTAATTACAGTCCTAATTGCATTCCACAAACCACTGGAAGAAAGTTGAGATTGAACCTGTCAATCCAGTGGGTTTAGTCTAATGAAATTGTTAATGGAAACATTAAAAGTTATCAGACAGGAAAACCACTCACATGCTACTACTTGCGAAAAAAATCCATCCATTACACTGGACTAGGTTTGATATTGTAAACACCAGTAAGTTATTCTAAAATTTAAAAGCAGTTGTGGTTTAATAAAAGCATTGTGGTTTACTCCATAAATTAAACTGTACCTGGGGAATCACTGAGGCTGAAGGCAATTCGTACTGGCTTATCAGCGGGTACCCTGGCGGTGGTGATCATGTGGGCACTTGAGTCAATGCTTTTACTTGTTTGTTCCAGCTGCAATAATACAAAAAATATATTTATTACAGAGCATGTGACATCATTCAACAAATGAGTTTTAATGCTTTTCATGCACTCACAGCTGCCTTTCCCATTCTAGCTAAGCAATGTTTAGAATCAAAGTCAAGGGAGCGCCATTTTACTTTACCATTTAAAAAGAATTTAAGTGAAATCTAGTGCAGAGACTGTTTTTATTTTTGCTATTTATAGATTAGAAAGAATGATGGCAAAGGAAGCTGCCTCTCTTCTCACCTGCTTGCTCCCCGCCATTGCCCCTTCAGCAAGCCTTGACTCGTGGCAATGCTGCCTGGTTCTGAAGGTGAAGAAGGAAGAAGGGGTGGGGAGTTGAGAGTAACATGACCCCAAGCCTGCCCTGTGATTGGAACCTTGCACACCACTCCACATGGTGTCAATGAGGAGGCACTCATCCTCCTACCTTCCACCCATACCCCCCCAGTCCAACTGTGCCTGCAAGTCATGCACTTTGTGACCAAAAATTCATGGGGTCTCCAAACCTTGGTGGTGATTCTTCAGTGGAAGCCTCTGCAGGTGTAGGGGTCTGTCTGCATAGGTTTGGCTCCTGAGTCGGGACCTTACTCAGCCCTCTGTCTTTCTTCTGAGACCATCAGTTCCAAAAAGTGATTTTACTGTGATGAAACCCTGTCCATTAAGAAAACTGCTAGTTCATTTCAAATATGGCACTAAAGAATTGTTGAGCAACAAAAGAATTAGCCACTTTTGATCTCTAATAGTGAGATTAAAACATCTCTCTGCCCTGAAAAGTTGTACTCTGAGCTCTACTATGTATGCTTAACCTTTTGAATGAACAGTTTTGGTTAAACTCTATTGAATAGCTGAATGCAAACAATCTCCTTGATTATCTAGCACAAAGCTGCTGAAATTCAAAGATACTAATCTGATTAGCACCATGTGTGGAGAACGTGAAGTCAGTGGGACTTCATGCATGCAAAAGATCTACCCATAAAGAAATTATTTTAGCACTCTGGACTACTATCCAGCACACATTGTATTCATACCAAATACGTAAACAATTGATTTTAAATTACCATTAAAGCTTCTCAGGGAATTAGAAACAAAATTCATCAGGAAAATACAATGAATTTGCTAATTCACTGCCAGCAGACAACAGAGTATTTAGCTAGTGAAAACAAAAGCCAGTTTCCTAAGCAGTTTTTCAGTAAAGTAGATATTGTATTGCATGAAAATTCTACCAAGTCATTCTAATTCATACTGAATTATTTGGCAATCTCAAAAAGTCAATAGAACAGAACACTATTTCAAGAGTATCATCTTCATTGGTGGTACACAAGTGAATCAAACACTTTGCTGGCATCACTGCCATGCAATCAGTGAAAGAGGATCAAATCTGCTTTGGGTCCATTAATTTCAGCATTTCTTGTTTATTTGCTTTGTCTCTCTTGATATTTAGCTAGCAGAGTGATACAGTTACTTGTTATTTGAAGTGCATAATCTTTTCTTATAACAACAACAAATAATCTAAAATCCTTACTTCAAATAAATTTTATTTGAAGTTGAAAGTGTCTCCTGCTAGTATACAAAGGACATCAGGGACTGCTCTTAATTCCCCATTATTAGTATCCAAGAGCCACAAAAAATGAACTGTTATCTATGGAGCAGAGGCAAAGAAAAGCCAAATTAATTGCAGCCATGTATGTTTTTAGATTCAGGAAAAGACTCTTGGAGTCAGCAGAAATATTTTACTTTGAAGTGCATAGCATCAGACTAAATGATTTTTACCTTCTGAGCATTGTTGATCTCTTCCCCACCCTCACTTCATAAGAAACATCTAAGACATCTCATTGTTTTTAAAAAACAACAGAATTACCAATGTAAAATTCTTTAACATATTTCCCTTCCTTACTTCCCCATCCAAGATAAAGAAAAAAATCCTCAGAATGAAGAGATTTTAAGTGATAAGAAAATCCTTAAAACAAGGCTGTTCATCACTCTGTGCTGTTGGTACACTTTCCCCGACATTAACTGACTATCTCAAGTGGTCTTGCACGTAAGAGTATACTTCACATTTCACATCACAGCCTAAGAAATTAAAAGGATGCATTCTGCTGGAGTTTTTATAGTTGCCATAACAATATTTCTACAAGATTGTTATTTTGTCCCAATCACATACTCTGCGGTGTGCAATGTTTTTAAATTAACTCTTTTAACCATCTACTCTGTGAGGGCAAAAATCAATACCCTTTCAGTAAGAAATGGTGAATTCTATCAAAACACAAAAGGAAGTTTTCATTTTATTTTAATTCAGAAAAAAGAAAACTCATCTTTTTACACAGAAATTACCCTGTTATCAAATTTTTTATATTGCATTTATGCCTTTGCTCCTTTTTTTGAGAAATCAATCCTCAAGCTCTTCATCACAAAAAGCAATCACAGAGAACAGAGAGGGATGGAAGAAGCCTGTGTGCAAACTAGAAAGAGAATCAAATTTGCTTTGGGTCCATTAATTTCAGGTGATTTTAGGAAACATGCAGACCAAATGCCCTCAATTCCCCACATGCTTTCTCCATGAATGAAGAACAGTATCTCTGGAGACAGAGATGAGAGTGAGTGGGCAACCTGGAATTTAATGAAATTTAATAAACAGCTCTTTTCTTCCCAACAATTGCCTATCGAGCTGGCTGGCTGCTGTTCCTCTGTAAAAAAACCTGCAGCAGAACTCAGATTAAATGCTATTATAGCTTTATGGATTTTTTTCACACCTGTTGCCTTACCTCACTTAGCGGAGTGTCTGCACTTGTATAATCCAGGGCCAGCCACTGCCTTGGCTTGTCGTTGCCTCTATGGAGTAAAGCTTCAATAAAAGAAAAGGCTGCACCTGCTGCATAGCAACAAACTGACAAGGTCTGAGAAGCTGAGACAGCTGTCAGGGCAACATGCTGCTACCTGCACTTCACATAGGCTTTGCTGTCCCAAAAGATAACCCTTTTCCACTTTTCTTCACAACTTTGCTTTTCCTTCCTCTCCTTGCCAGGGATGAGGGATTATGATGCTGTCACACTTCAGGGAAGAAAAAATCCTTCTGTCACAGGCATTATTAAGCAGCAAACTGTGATGAGCCCAAGATTTTTAATTCATTAGTCCTGGCAAACCTGAAATACAAACAGACTTGCTTCATAGGACAGGAATGTTTTCAGCATGACCCAATCAGTGTCTGTGTCTATTCCAGCAAACTGGCAAAGATAGCATGACTCCAGTCAGCAAAAATGTCTGCAGCTCCAATCAGCTTGGGCTGACACTGCCAACTTGGACTGGCTACAAGCACACTCTCAAATGATAGCAGTGCCTATCAAAGCTAACAACAACCGATAGGCTTGGCCTCTTAGGCCTCTTTGGCTTTGGCTTTGGCTTTTGGCTTTGGCTAAGCCAGGCTTGTTTAAGAGAAACCACTAGCCCTGCTCTTCTGAGGAGATAACAGGCAAATTTCAGCGTAGGCTGTAAAAGCAGATGTATTTATAGATCAGCTGGTGATGGCGGTGATAAATGAAGCTGACTCAATCAGAGATTTGACTGAACTCAGAGGATTTCCTAGTGTGATTTCAGATAGCTTTTTTTTTTTTTTTTCAAACCACTGGCAAGCAATTTAATAGCTAAATCTTGAAGTATTACAAGAGATTAATTTCTTCAATTTAAAGTTTTATTTTCTGTTGCCAGAAAAGAAAAGTTTAATACCTGTCATGCACATGTACCGCCCACATGACTTCTTTGATTGAGTGCTACCACTGTCACTAGAACAAATAGAGAACAATTACAGAATGATTTTACAGAATACCTTTATTGTTTAGTGCTTGAAAAGGAGGTCTCCTTCAAAATGTATGTGAAGGTATATTTCATCTCTAAATTCCAAATGGAAAGAGCTCATCTAATCCAGATCTCTATAGACACATTCCTAAATTCCCTTGGCTCAGCTGAACCAAGGGAAGAAAGGTGGCAGGACAAATAAAGACATGAAGGTCTGAAGTCAAATTTTCATCCTTCCTCACTCTCTCACCTTCTGGCCCTAGTCCAGGACTGATCTCACCAGGGCAAAACTCTGGAAGCTAGCAGTTGCCCTTGTAGCCTCAAAAGACCTTTTTTATACTTCAAAATTACTAAACCGCAAAAATATCCTACCCACACTACCTTTACCCCAGCAATGACCTGGGAGGGCATCAGACAGCTACACCATTAGTTAGGTATCTCTTGAGATGACTTTAACACAGTGAGATTTCAGAGCTCTGGCCCAAATGGCTAGTGGAAAGCTGGACTGCACCTATAACTACACTGACCATTTTCCCTTGAACTGTTTCTGAAAAGATTGAGGGTTCCTCCCTAAATGTCTCCTTCGGAAGGGGCAGAAGACAGATTTGCCTCTGATCACAACCATTACTGCAAATAACATTCTACAGCTCAATATTACCAAGCAGCTGGTATTGATCTCCAGCTCCACATCAAATTACTGTGAAATTATTTGTTGGAAGATACAGAAAATCCCAGCTCCTGTGGAGTCACAAAAAATATTCTGCATCGGTATTAATGGAGCCAGATCATCCCCAAATCCTAAAACACTGCTTTGTATGGACAGCTGGTATTCAGATGGGATGAGCGCCTTCATTACATGCCATTACAGTAAAGGCCAAGAAAGGCTCTCTTCATAAAATCTTAGGCAGAAATTCCAGTAGCCATGACAGCAAGGGTCTTGGACAGAAATGATGACTGAATGATGACAGGGTGTTTTTTTCCAGAGGGCTCTGGCACTCCACATTTCCATCCTGACACTTCAGTTGCACTCAGTTTAAATAGCATGTGCATTTGCAAATTAAGTACATAATCATTTTATGTCTTGTAGCCACTGTACTCATGTTTTTTTAAATTTCATTGTTTCTAGTTACATCTGTATTATTCACAGACTCATGGAATCACAGAGTTTTTAGGGTTGGAAGAGACCTCTGGACATCACCCTGTCCTACTCCTCTTGCCAAGGCAGGGTCATCTGGAGCAGGTGACACAGCAAAGTATCCAGGTGGGTTTGGAATGACTCCAGAGAGAGAGACTTCACAAGCCCCCTGAGTTGCTTGTTCCGGTGCTCTGATCTCCTCCATGGAAAGAAGTTCTTCCTCATGTTGGGGTGAAACTTCTTGGGTTTCCGTTCATAGCCATTGCTCCTTGTCCTGTCACAGGGCACCACTGACAAGAGTTTGGCACCATCCTCTTGGCACCTTCCTCGGAAAAATTTGGATGGATTATTGACATCCCATCTCTCTTTTCTCTTTTCCAGACTAAACAGGCCCAGATCCCACTGTCTCTCCTCGTAAGAGCTCCAGAACCCTCATCACCTTTGTGGCCTCTGCTGCACCCTCTCCAGTATCTCCATGTTTTTCTTGTCCTTAGGAGCCCAGAACAGGACACAGTTACATGCTCCTGAGAGGTGCGCTGCCTCTTAAAACTGTGAATTGTGGGCTAAGATCCATAACTGCACAAACCTAAAAGCCCTCAATTTGCATTTAAGTATCAGCTCTGTGCTTTACACAATGATTAGTCACCTGAAACTACTACTTTATGGGAGGTGGCATATTTTTAAAATGTGAGACTATTGTAGCTTTCTGCATACAGAATATCAAATTTGAAGCATCAGGATGAATGATTTGACTGTAATTGTTTTATCATCTATCTATTCTTGGGGTGATTGTGCTAAAACTCTCAACAACATGGACTCAAACAGCATATTTTAAAAAGTTCTTTGAAATACTTTATAAGAGTAAATAGGGAAGAACTCAATTTTAAACAATAGGGAAATTGAAGTCTAGGATGTTTCACTTCCTTGACTTGCTCAAGTTAATAGTCCAAGGCATTTGGGTAGAGATAAATCCCCCGTTTCTTACTTAGTAAAGAGGTTATTAAAATAAGTGCACCCAAACAAATTACTCTCCAATGTCTTGCAACACAAAACATACTTCTCCCTGACAGACTGCACATATATCTTACAGTCATCTCTGTGAAAATTACAGAATGCTGATAACTCCAGAGTTTTTCTTGTGCAGAAGCACAGCCTTCTCTGTTCCTTTTTCAATATACTCTTAGTCATCAGGTGCCTGGTATCCAAGCAAAATTCTTTCAGTCCTGCATCACATTATGAAACTGGTGATGTGCTAGAAGAGGATATCATGTTTTATTGGTCAAAAACACCTTAAAGGAATATACTCTAAATTAGGAACACTGGGACTTACTGATATTCAGTAGGGGAAACATGCAAATTGCAAAAAGTTTTAGGATGAAGTATCATTTATTCTAAAGATGTTAAAAAAAGCCAATATCTGCAATCTAATAAAACACCTGTTGCCTTCACTTTTTTAGCCGTGCTACTTTCAATTCATCTCAGTGTCCTAGTATAAGTAGTATTTTAGTAGCACATGACCTCATTCATGCTAAAATGGTGTTTCACAGATTGCCGGTCACTATTTAAAAATACACTTTAAATATTCTAGCATATGGAAGATGTTCCAAGAAGAAATTAAAAAAAAAAAAAGTATTGCCTGAAATTGCACACAGAGCAAAATCACTCACAATCCAACATCCTATATCCTGACAACTGGAGCAACTGACAGAGCATTAGTGTTCTCAGGTATTACCTCTGGTATCCTTGCCTAGGCAGTATTTTAACACAGGTAAAATAAAGTGCTTTCCGCAAAGCTCTACTCTCATAAAATGGCTGAAACCTATCAGATTAAATTAAAGCATTAACACCATCAGGAAAAATACATGGTGCACTGACTTACAAAAGAGGACATAAGCAAATTTATAATTAATGGAAAATTGATATGCAATAGCTGAATTCACTTACATAGAATCGCATAGGTCCAACAGAAGAGATTGCTACAGAGAAATTAAAGATTGGCTTAATGATGGCAATGTGGATTTACAGGAGCTGACCCAGCAATTTTTACACCTGCCTTAAGATCATCTGCAAATAACTACATTGTGAATTATTTGAAAACCTGACTGGTGAAAAACTCCATCACTTCCACAGCAAGCTCCAGGCAGAAATTATGAAAAGCTAATTCTGCTGAAAGGAAGAAAATTGAAGCCTTGATTCTACTGAAGACCCTTGTGTAACTCTGCATGGAAAATAAGATGAAAGTTGTAGTTAGAAATATTACTGGAAAAGCTTCACTACTGTCAGAAATCAACAGGTGCAAATTCACACACTTTACTCACATCAGCATAGAGATGAAAATAACCTTTAGAAACTAATTTTGGGAAAAAGATGGTGGCTCATTTCAGCAGGGAATGCTGAAGGTGGATACAGATAGACAGTATGCAGCAATTCACTAGGACGTCAGCAGCTGAATGTTCAGACCCAGCATTGGCTAGCACTGGCTGACTGGAAACATCAGCATTTAAACAAAAATGCATCAATTTTGCTTACCAATTGTGCAGCTAAATTACATTCAGCTTTGTCCTAGAAGAGAAAGATAGTTCTCTCACATCGATGTAAAACGGAGTAATCACACCATTGCAACTGGACTTGCTGTTCCTGAAGGAAATGCTTAGCTTACCTTATTGAAGAGGTCACCTGAATAGGACACTACAAGATCTACAGCCTCACTTGTTGATGATAGCTGACATCATCATGCTGTCATGGGTACATGCACAAGACTTTCAAATCAACACACTCTTTCATGAAGTTTTGTTGCTCTAAGGAAGAAATCAGTATGCAGAAGAATGTGGCAAAATCTCAAACAGGAGCTGGTATTCTGGCAATACTTGAAACCTCACTACTGATTCAGCATGGAAACCGCCTTTGGTAATACTGCCAGCTGCAGACGCAGAGAAGAAACAACAAAATGCAGAATATTTATTAGCAAAAAGAACTCATTAGCAAATGCAGCTCATGATAGTCCATGAAGTCCCCACACTCTCAATTTATCTGCACTTGCAGATAAACTGTATCCTGGTGTTGGGGGTTGGGAATTCCCTTTCTATTTCTCTTGAGGAATTTTCTCCCATACTATGTTACCAGGTCAACAAATGACTGGGTACTTAGGGGAAACAAAAGAACTGGCCACGGAGGGGGCGGACCCCATCTGGGGCTACTGTCCTCACCTGGGCTTGTGCTGGGCACTCGGGACTTGGTGTGGAGACGGGGAAGACTCTCTCGTCAGCACTGTGGGTTTTCCTGCCGTTTTTTTTCCTCTCAGCTGGAAGAAACCCCGGGATCCAAAACCTGTCCTTTCCCTGCCTCGCTGGGAGCTGAGCTGCAGATTCTGCTGCCTCAGCCTTCACTACTCTGCAGCCCTGCCCATCCTGCCTGCCGAGACCTCCGGGGATTTCCTACCACAGCTCCGCAGCTCGATACATCTCGCCTGCCACCTGGAATTTGTGCTCATACTGCTGCTCCAGCCCGCCTGGACTGGAGAGCCTGGACAGACACCAGGATCAGCTGCCCAGGGAGGTTTGTGAAGCCTTTCTTCCATCATCTTTTCCCAGGATCTAAGTCGCCATTGCCATGTGCTCCCCGAGCTCGCTCCGGAGCGCCCCCTGCAGCCGCGGGGGAACCATCGCACCTGCCCTGCTCACCGGGAGCCGCCAGCGCCCCTGCCGGCTGTGACTGGAACTGCACCAAAGGGAAAAGGCGCCTGACAGCCGAGAGAGGCTGCACTGGGTTTGTGGTTCTGTCTTGTTGTCACCACTGTAGTTATTGTTGTTTGTTTGCCTGTTTATATATCTGTATTTTAGTAAAGGACTGTTATTCCTATTCTTTATATCTTTGCCTGAAAGCCCCTTAATTTCAAAGTTATAATAATTCAGAGAGAAGGGGGTTGCATCCTTCATTTCAAGGGAGGCTCCTGTCTTCCTTAACAGACATCTGTCTTTTCAAACCAAGACACCTGGATTACATCAAAAGAGATATGACCAATAGGTTGAGGGAAGTGATTCTCCCCACCTGCTCTGCTTTCATGAAACTCTGCCTGGAATGCCATGTCCAGCTCTGGGGCACGCAGCATCAGAAGGAGATGGAGATGCCAGAGTGAGTCCAGAGGAGGCTGCCAAGATGATCAGAGAGATGGAGCACCTTTGCTATGAGGAAAGGCTGAGACAATTGGGAGTGTTCAGCTTGAAAAAACAGAATGTTCCAGGGTGACCTAATTGCAGCCTTCCAATACCTGAAGAGAACCTACAGCAAAGATGGAGAGAGACTGCTTACAAGGGCCTGGAGTGACAGGACATGGGGATATGGCTTCTCACTGGCAGAGAGGAGGTTTAGATTGGATATTGGGGAGAAACTCTTCTTTGTGAAGGTGGTGAGGCCCTGGCACAGGTTGCCCAAAGAAGCTGTGGCTGCTCCATCCCTGGAAGTGTTCAAGGTCAGATTGGGTGGGGCTTAAGCAACCTGGCCTAGTAGAAGGTGTCAAAGGTGTCAGAATAAGATGATCTTTAAGGTCCCTTCCAAGCCAAACCAAACCATTCCATGACTATGATCTTTTCTCCCTGAAAAGTTACAATATTATAACCAGAAAGAGCAGTATGGTAGACGTATCAGGCATGTGACTACCATACAATGACAGGATATGTGTATGTGAATTTATCTTGTTCCATAGAATGAACTACGTTAGACAAGAAATCATATTTAATTTGCCAAGATAAATTAGACAATTTCAAAGACTATTGTACCTGGGCACAGCTCCTGTCCAGAAAAAAAAAAGACTGCCAATTTTCTTCTTGGACACTAACAAGAAAAAGCTGGGTAAGGACAGTAAAGTGCTGCTTTTTCAGAGGGGGTTAAAATAGCCCTTGAACTTTGCTTTTCATAAATGATCACCCTAAATCTGATGGCAAGTGAAGGACTAAGCACTACCATTGTGTCATTAGTAATACCACACTTTTCCTCTTGTCACAGGAATTTAATAAAGCGGAATAAGGTATTCTTATGATCTAATGTACGGGACTAAGCCAGTCAGTCATATTAAGACTCTAGGATATTCCAGTATTAAGTGACCCACTGCAGAGGCCCAGAGAATCTGACTTTAGTCATAGGATGGGTTCTGCTGGTGCATCCTCCTCCCCAGACTCAGCTATGATCTAATGCTCATTTGACATCAGCCTCTGTGAACTGCACCTGGGCTAAGCCCCTCTTGAGCTTATCAGAAATGGTGGTGTCTAGTGAGCATTTATTTTTTTAAACATAGGCTTGATTTTTTTTTTTTTTTGCCTGAATTACAGCCCAAATGGAATAATATTTTTGTTACTGAACCTTCAAAGAAATATATTGACCTGAATTGCAGCCAGGATGAAAAACTGCTATGACTAAGGCCCACTCTCTTCGAAGTCTATGAACAGTGGTTTAAAGTGAGTTGTTTGGAGCTCACAATTATAAGGGGCTAATGCATACTGGAGTTCACTCTCTATTGACCCTATGTTGGAGGTCAGGATTTTTCCTTTTTTTTACCCTTTCTCTCAGGGAATTTTCTCACTTTTGGTGCCTAAGAGATGGTAAAGGTTGATACTTGGGAGACAAAAAGATGTGACTGGGAGGAGGGGGAAGGGTGCAGTTTGCTGCCTCCTCTTGGCTGGGGAACTTTCTCTTGAGACATGCAGACATACTGCAAGATTTTGGTTGAGGGTCGAGGGACTGGGGTCAGCTCCTCACTCTCTCTTGCTC
This sequence comes from Lanius collurio, assembly GCA_020086605.1. NCBI lineage: Eukaryota > Metazoa > Chordata > Aves > Passeriformes > Laniidae > Lanius > Lanius collurio. Next base: position 42,246,125 of record JACBWW010000006.1, on the reverse strand, counting down.
TTGGTACCAGAGGGGAACGGTCAGGCTGGTGCCACTGCAGGGGAGAATTCACTGCCACCAAGGAGTTCAGCCCTTTACTGCTTCTCCTACCGCTGGTGAGCCTTTGCTGAGAAGAGCGGTCATTGAACTGGGACCTTTTCAATACCCGACCTCACTGGGAAGGACCCTCACCATGTGCCTGGGTGCCCCAGGGGAAAACCTGGGACCCTGACCCCCTCCCCACTCTGGAGGGAGTGTCTCCCACTGCTTGCGGCAGCTGCCTGTGGCAGCCCATCTGCCACCGCTGTTTCCTGCTGCTGCTTCGGGCTTTTTGCTACACTTTAACCCAACACCCCGGGCCCACCTACACACCCTGTGGCTCCTGGCACAGCCCCAGAGTTTTTGCTACACTTTGTTTTGCCACCCCAGGTGCGTTCACCTCTGCTGTTCCAGCCGGCTGCTCAACTGCTCCTGTTGCAGCCCATTTCACCGTCCGGAGGGGCACCGGGTCCAGCTGCCCTCCATTAGTTTGCTTTCCTTCTCTCTCTCCCGCCGGCTGTGCCGCCATTAACCGTGTGAAGAGAGACAGCTGAGCTCGCACCACAGCGCCCCCTGCAGGCGCGGGGGAACCATCGCAGCCGCCCTGCCCGGCCGGGAGCCAACAGCGCCCCCTGCCGGCCGCGAGCGGAACTGCACCGAAGGGAAAAGTGCCTGCGGCTGAGAGAGGCTGGCACTGGGTTCTGGTTCTGTTGGTTGTTGCTGCCGGTGGTGCTGTTTGTTTGTCTTGTTACACATACTAGTAAAGAACTGTTATTCCTTTTCTCATATCTTTGCCTGAAAGCCCCTTAATTTCAAAGTTATAATAATTTGGTATGGGTAATTAGGGACAGGTGTTCAGAAGATATCACGTTGTACGGGCAGACAGAACCCCTCCCCTCAACAGTTTATGTTACCTACCCCCTTAATTAGCCAATAGCAACTAGTTTATGACATAAGCAGAAGGAAGCGATGTGGCAAACTCAAATTATGTAGCCTCATGTAACCCATCAATAAAGGCCATTTTGCTGTCCACCACATTGGTGTCTGCGTGCTCATGGCCCGAGCGACCTGAAGTGGTCGCCGTGCCATTCCTGAACCATGTCGTCATGCCTCGGAGAGGCAAGAAGTGGTGCCGAAACCCGGGAATACATTCGGGAAACGGGAATCGCCTGGATGGGTGAACGGTGGCCAAAGCGGCTAGACCAGCTCGTCGGGGAGGACGCTCCCAGACCAGTGAAAAAGATGCAAGCTCTCGTGAAGGTCGTATCTCAGATTCCTAAGCAATGGGGTATTGATTGCAAACCGAAAGATTTTACTCTTGCTGTGGCGAGGCTTTTGCAACTTGGGGCCATTGATCGACCGGTAGATATACTCCACTCAGAAATATTGGATAAATGTACTAAAGCTCTGGCCGAGGAAACGATGTCCTCGGGTTCTGGTAAAAATCTCAAATCATAGGGAAAAGTTGTACAGGCTTTGCAAAAGGCTCTGCAAGAGCAAGAGACCTGGAAAGCCGCACAAAACTGTCTGCTAGCCACACCCCAGTTGGGAGTTGGGGCGACAACGCAGACTACAAACGAGAGCGATCTTGCCGAGTGCAAAGATCCGTGGGAGCAAGGGCCTTCTCCACAGCCCTCGAGCCCAGGCCCACCTACAGAGAGAAAAGAGCAGACACAGTTATTCTGAGACAGGCTAGCAGAGGAGGCCAGGAGTGCTGCCATTAAATCAGAGTCCGAAAGGGCCTGGGAGAGACCCCCGCCTTATGCGCCACAAAATGGCGCCGAACCCCAAAAAGACAGGAGGGGCGTGAACACGGCTGGCGGGAACAAAGAAGGTCCATTAGATAACATGGATGCACGCGAACAGGAACGGGGGGAAAATCCGGGAGAAGGGAATAAGGCCAATCAGAGCGCTTGCCTGAAAATATACCCTTATAAGGCAAGACCCTCCCCTAGCAGGAGGCAGGGCGAGCCTAGGGGGAAGGGGTGGCCCAGCACTAAGAGAAAGGGGCAGGGTTGGAGCCCGACAAAAAGGTTCCAGAGGCTGGAAGTATCCAGTCAGTCAGCTTCCGGCTCCGAGTCAGACTCTAGCTGGAATGAGTGGTTTGACGGGTCGTCTGCAGCCGGATCTGACTTTGACTCTGACAAAGAAGAAGTGAGGGTAGATAAAATCAATAACTACAACGCCCCTACTTGGGCCAAAGGGAAGTATGAAAAGGAACGAACTCCGCTTACAGACTGGAGGAAAATAAAGATAGCATACGCCAACTGGGCCCTGTCAGCCACGCTGGATTCCCGGTCCAAGTAGGGGGGCAAGGCAGAAACCAGAGGATTTACTCACCAATAAATCCTAAGGATGTGGAAGCAATTGTTAAAGCAATTGCGGACAGAGGGATTAACTCGGCTGTGGTCTCCACCCTCATTGACAGTGTTTTTGGAGGAGACAACATGCTCCCATTTGACATTAAACAAACCTGCAGACTAATTTTTGATGGGGCGGGGATGATCATTTTGAAACAAAATTGGGAGGACAATTGCGCGAAACAACTAGCCTTAATAACTGGAGCAGACCACCCGCTACATGGCTCCAGCCTACAGCGGTTAATGGGCACGGACCCAACCATGATCAGCCCCCAAGCACAGGCCGAAGGCATACAGGCCCATGAGGTCATGGTAACTACCCGTGCAGCTAGAGAAGCTATCCACTCCACTTCCAGAGTTATCGCTAGACCATCGCCATGGTCCACAATAAAGCAAAGTGAGAGTGAAAGTTTCACACAATTTGTGGACCACCTCTAGGCAGCAGTCGATTCCTCAGCCTTGCCCTCGGAAGTGAAGGGCACTGTAGTAGCAGAGTGCTTGCGCCAACAATGCAATTCAGCCACCAAAGACATTTTGCGATCATTACCACCTGGGTCCGGCATCGCAGACATGATTAAGCATGTCGCGAAAGAAGAACATCTAGCCCCAATCCAGGCAGCCATCCGTACTGCAATAACTAGTGTAATGGCATGCTTCAAGTGTGGCCAGGCAGGCGACGTTGCAATAAATTGCCCCCAGTCAGGGCACCCATCAACAGCCGCCCCCCCATGCCAGAGGCGACCCAGGAGGCTATGCTGGGCATGTGGATAAAAGGGGCACTTTGCCAAAGAATGAAGATCCAAGCCCCAGGGAAACGGGAGGGGGAGGGAGCATCCGGGCCGCACACAGCTCCCCCCACTTGGAACATGAAGCGGTCCAATTATATCAATCCTCAATGGGGTGTGGAGCTCCCGCACCCATTGCCCCCTCGAGAAATTTTGCAGCCCAACTGATGGCTCAGTTAGACCCATCTGGGCTTCAAGAACACCTGGAACAACCCCTTGGGAGTGAGATCCCTGGGTGGCCTTGGCCATGAAGGTGGGTAGCCACCCGCTGAGAGTGTGGAGAGTTTACCATCTCCGTGACAACTCTAATGACTCAGCTATCTGTCTCCCCTTTTGGATTGATACGAGATCAGATGTTACCGTCATCCCAGAAATGTACTGGCCTTTAGATTGGAAACTGGAGGAGGCTACCATGGTGGGCGGGGTTGGGGGGGCTATCTCGGGCCCTTAAAAGCACCCAGCTGATAGCCATAACGCTCCGCACTGAAAGAGGACCAGAGAAAACTATCACCCTTTTCTCGTACATTATGTCAAAATGTCCACCCCTGCTGGGGAGAGATGCCCTAGCCCTACTGAAAGTCAGGGTGACAAATTTATTTTAGGGGCCACTGCCGCGTACCCACTGTTACCCATCAAACTAACATGGAAATCGGTTCACCCAGTGTGGGTCGAGCAGTGGCCCTTGTCAAAGCCTCGAATGACTGCCCTCCTTGAGCTGATTGGCTGCGAGCTGCAGTGGGATCACATAGAGCCCTCCACGAGCCCGTGGAACACTCCGGTCTTCGTAATACCCAAACAATCTGGCAAAGGTTTCCACCTCCTGCATGACCTGAGGGAAGTGAACAGGAGAATCCAACCAATGGGTCCCATCCAAACGTTGCTGCCCATGAACTCGACGATACCACAAGGGCAACCTTGTGCGGTGCTGACATTAAAGACTGTTTCTTTTCCATACCTCTGCACGACGAAGACAAAGAGCGGTTTGCTTTTTCTGCTGTCTTCCCAAACAGCCAATGACCTAACCTGTGCTTCCGGTGGAAAGTATTGCCCCAAAGAATGGTCAACTCCCCCACCATCTGCCAGGTCATGGGGGACCGAGCAATAGCGGCTGTCCGGTGAAGCGACCCGACCGTGACCATCATTCAATACATGGATGACATCCTAATTGCCGCGCCGTCAGGGAGCTAGGTAGACCGACTAGTGTTGACAGTCTCAGAGACCCTAAAAACCAGAGGTTCTGAAATCACAAGCGCGAAAATAAAAAAGGGACCATGTGTAACCTTTTTGGGAGTGAAAATCACAAGCTCCTATATAACCCCTCCCCAGGTATAAATCTGTTGGAACATCAACACACTCCATGACGTGCAGCAGCTGGTGAGATCCCTACAGTGGCTCTGAAACATCATCCTGATTCCTTCCGAGGTCATGGACCCCCTAAATGACCTCTTGAGAGGGAAGAACAAATGGGAGCAAAAAACCCTGACACCAGAAGCGATAAGTTCGCTCTATTTTATCGAACAACAAATGTCTGTGAGCACGCTCGCCAGATGGGACCCGAGCGCACCACTCGATTCATATGTTCACTTTACAAAGAAAGGAAGAGTAAGAGCACTAGCCCAAGAGACCCCCAACAAAACCCAGCCAATGCAATGGGTAGTCTTGGGAAAACCGTTGTGCACATTTTCCCCAGGAGTTGAGTGTCTTAGCAACCTCATCGTGAAAGGCAGGAAACTTGCCCTAAGGCACTTGGGCACTGAACCTGCCAAGATATACCTGCCTTTCCGCAAACAACTCTCCATGCAATTATCAACAGTATCAGAGCATCTAGCCCTAGCCCTTGCCGGTTTTGGAGGAGAAATTGGCTATGCAGTGAAACCCCCTTGGACCCAGCTACTCTCGGTTGTCGACATTGACCTCCCGCCGAAAATCATCGACTGACCACAACCAGAACCGACGATCTTCACAGACGCATATTTGCTAACCTCAACTGCAGCAGCGTCATGGCAGTCAGGAGAACAGGGGCAATGCCTCAAATCAACTGACCCTACACTTTCAGTCCAGCAGCTCGAGGTGGCGGCCGTGGTATTGGTGTGTGGACTGTTCCCAGAAGAGCATCTTGACATAGCAACCAACTCTGTATTTGTGGCCAAGCTCTGCCTAGCTATGTCAGGGCCTGGCGTGTCAATGTCCACGGTAGCCGTGATGCTTGAAGAGGCACTTTTTTAGCAAAAAGGCACCTTATCCGTCATCCACGTTAACAGCCATAATCTGATCAAAAGATACTTTCAAATTGGCAACAACAAGGCAGATGCTGCTGCAAAAAGACTGTGGACACTGAGAAGATGCCCGTCAGCTACACGAGTCTCTTCACATTGGGGCTAAAGCACTAGCAAAAAAGTGTGGGATTTCTACCGCTGATGTGAAACATGTTGTAGCTACATGCCCCCACTGCCAGAAGTCACCACTGTGGTCTAGCGGAGTCAACCCCAGAGGCCTTAAAGCCTCAGAAATATGGCAAATAGACTTCACACTATGTCAGCTGCTAAAACCCTGAGCATGGTTTGCAGTAAGTGTAGACACATATAGTGGAGTGATCGTAGCCACACAACACCCGAAAACTGACTCAAAAGCAACCGTCCAACATTGGCTAACAGCCATGGTGTGGCTTGGTGTTCTGAAGCAGATCAAGACAGGCAATGGCCCGAATTTTGTTTTGAAATCGAGCCAGGCATTTGTTTCAAAATGGGGTATCACTTTAGTGCATGGCTTTCCGTACAATAGCACCAGGCAGGCCATTGTTGAGCAAGCAAACCAAACCCTGAAAGACAAATTAGAAGTGTTAGTGAAGACAGAGGGCTTTGCCAATTCTATTCCCCCAGGAGACCAAGCGCGCATACTGGCAATTGCTCTGCTAGCACTGAATCAATTCCCTAGGGGAGATGAAACAATCAGTCCCGCCCAGAAACACTGGGCCACTCGAGCACTAGAAGAAGGCCCACAGGTTGTAATTAAGAATGAACTGAGAGAATGGGAACAGGGCTGGAGACTAGTGCTCACAGGGTGAAGATATGCGGCTGTTAAGAAAGATAGTAAATTTAAATGGTGTCCACTTAAGTCAATCAAACCAGACCTTCAAAATAAAACTAATGAAAACTGTGAGGTTCTATTTGCAGGACTGGATCTTTGGACACCCATGTAACTTGTACATTCTGGTACCAGTAGAGAGCAGCAAATCATCGAGCAGCCCAACAGCACCTGACAACCCCACACCAGTGAGATCCAGGCAACAATGATATCTTTTTGTAATTTTGCTTTTAGGGTTCATTAGCAGAGGGCAAGCCGATGCAAGGTATTACCCTCATCAGCCATTCAGGTGGGTCCTACGTCATCTTTCGAGTGACAAGGTAATCAAAGAAACCATCACACCGAACAGCCCATCTTTTGAGTTTAAGCTGAAAGACATATTTCCCACACACCTGGGATTCCCCAATTTTAGTGATTTATCACTGTGGCAAACCTATTGGTGCCCTGCCTCCAACCCAAGTAAAGCTTACTGTAATTATCCAGGGTACGGATACTGTGGGTATTGGAGGTGTGAAACTATCGTGACAAGCAATAGATGACAACCACAACAACCTGACAGGTTCTTACAAGTCCAGTATGTACCCCGTGCCTGTCGCGAACCAAAATTTGGACTTGACAAGCAAATATATCTGCCACAAGACGGGAAGACACACACTTGTATGAATTACATAATGACAATTCTGCAGCTGACCCATATGAATTGGGCCGTGGCTGAAGTGTGGACAGTAGTCGTCTGCGTCTTTCACAACAGTTGGGTAAACATACAAATTATCAGGCTCCTACCGCCAGTATCCCAATCGATCAGACCCAATTTGGTTCTTACAGCAAGTGAACCCAATAAAGCGTTTAATGCACATATATTGTACTCCATGTCTGCCCCATCTGACCTTGTAGCTACTCACCAAATACCTAAACCAGCTTCTTTCAATCTGTTTTTTAACGTGTTAAACGCTACCTTTTTGTCGCTGAACCAATCAAACCCGAATCTTACAAGCTCGTGCTGGCTGTGTTATGATGCAAAACCCCCTTTTTATCGCCCTTGATGTTTCTTTCAACTATTCAGCGGCAGATAATCCACACCAGTGTAGGTGGGTGTTGGGGGTTGGGAATTCCCTTTCTTTTCTCTTGAGGAATTTTCTCCCATACTATGTTACCAAGTCGACAAATGGCTGGGTACTTGGGGGAAAAAAAAGAACTGGCCATGGAGGAGAGGAGCCCATCTGGGGCTACTGTCCTCACCTGGGCGTGTGCTGGGCACCTGGGACTTGGTGTGGAGATGGGCAGACCACTCTCATCAGCACTGCGGGTTTTCCTGCCATTTTTTTCCTCTCTGCTGGAAGAAACCCCAGGATCCCAAACCTGTCCTTCCCTGCCTCGCTGGGAGCTGAGCTGCAGATTCTGCTGCCTCAGCCTTCGCTGCTCTGTAGCCCTGCCCGTCCTGCCTGCCGAGACCTCCGGGGATTCCTACCACAGCTCCGCAGCTCGATACATCTCGCCTGCCACCCGGAATTTGTGCTCCTACTGCTGCTCCAGCCCGCCTGGCCAGGAGAGCCCAGACAGACACCAGGATCAGCTGCCCAGGGAGGTTTGTGAAGCCTTTCTTCCATCCCCTTTCCGGGTCCCAGGCGGCCATTGCCGCGTGCTCCCCGAGCTCGCTCCGGAGCGCCCCCTGCAGCCGCGGGGGAACCATCGCACCCGCCCTGCTCACCGGGAGCCGCCAGCGCCCCTGCCGGCTGTGACTGGAACTGCACCAAAGGGAAAAGGCGCCTGACAGCTGAGAGAGGCTGAGCTCGGTTTGTGGTTCTGTCTTGTCACCACTATAGTTATTGTTGTTTGTTTGCCTGTTTATATATCTGTATTTTAGTAAAGAACTGTTATTCCTATTCTTTATATCTTTTCCTGAAAGCCCCTTAATTTCAAAATTATAATAATTCAGAGAGAAGGGGGTTGCATCCTTCATTTCAAGGGAGGCTCCTGTCTTCCTTAACAGACATCTGTCTTTTCAAATCAAGACAGTGGGACACCCCCCGGAAAGGAATTTCTCTAAGTCAGGTCACAGGCCAAGGCAAGTGCTTTGGCAATGCAACCTTAGCAAGACAGAAAGGCAATATCTGCACAGAAGTTATTAAGCTTAACAGAACAGCCAATAAGTGGGCTATCCCATCCCCATTGGAAATGTGGGCCTGCCAGGAATCCAGAGAAAGCCCCTGTGTGTTCCTTAGTAAATTCAATGACTCTGTTGACTTTTGTGTCCAAGTCTTGATTGTTCCTAGAGTCATGTATCATCAAGAAGAAGTGTACCACCTTTTAGAAGAACCCAGCTGGCTCCACAGAAGAGAAGTAGTAACAGGTATAACTATTGCAGTGCTGCTCAGCCTAGGAGCTACTGGCGCAATTACAGGTGTTTCGGCCCTTGTGACCCCTCACCAAGGACTTTCTCAGCTGCAGATGACCATTGATGAAGACTTACAGAGACTTGAGAAATCCATCTCCTTTCTGGAGAGATCTATCTCCTCGCTTTCAGAAGTCATCCTGCAGAACAGGGGACAACTGGACCTCTTGCTCATGCAACAAGGAGGCCTGTGTGCCGCCTTAAGAGAAGAATGCTGTTTCTATGCAGACCACACTGGAGTCATACGAGACTCAATGGCCGATCTAAGAGAAAGGCTAGCCCAAAGAAAAAGAGAAAGAGAAGCCCAGCAAGGATTGTTCGAGTCCTGGTTCAACCAGTCTCCGTGGCTAACCACCCTTGTTTCCACTCTAATAGGCCCACTTACCATGCTACTCCTAATGTTGATTTTCGGGCCTTGCATACTAAACAAACTAGTGTTGTTTGTTAAAAGCCATTTAGAAAAAGTTAACATTTTACTTGTTGACCGCCAACAATTGCTTTGAAAAGCGTTTATTACATGCATATCGCTTTTTGCAACTTGTTATGTAAGTTTTAATAATTTTTTACATTTTCTATAACCTTTATACTTTGTATACTTCGTATGTTTTTTAGTTAATCATGAGGTGGGGGGAAATGTGGGTATTTAGGGACAGGCGATCAGAAGATGTCGCTTTGTTCGGGCAGACAGAACCCCTCCCCTCAACAGTTTATGTTACCTACCCCCTTAATTAGCCAAAAGCAACTAGTTTATGATGCAAGCAGAAGGAAGTGACGCGGTAAACCCAAGTTATATAGCCTCATGTAACCCATCAATAAAGGCCATTTTGCCGTCCACCACATTGGTGTCTGAGTGCTCATGGCCCGAGCGACCTGAAGTGGTCGCTGTGCCGTTCCTGAACCACGTCGTCACGCCTCAGAGAGGCAACAATTTGGAGGATGGGGGGGGGTCACATTTTCCATTCCAAGGGAGATTCCTGCTGTCCTTGGCAGACACCTATCTTTCAAACCAAGACACTCTCTAGACCACAGTCCAAAGTGAGACTCCTTTATTGTAACAAGGAATCCTTACAACAAGTATAAGATAGCGATGAACGTTGGAAGGAAATATGAAGCAATATTTTTATAGATGTTGATGGATGTTTATTTCCCTCCAGCCCCATCATGGCTGAGGTCCCATGGCCAACTCACTTACAACCACGAGACTACCCCTTTCTTCCCGAGCCCGGGGAGCCCCCCACAACCAATCAGAAGACAGGCACAGGACACATGTGACATGGGGACAGGGACAGGGGAAAGCGCTGTACACTCCAGGGTCCCTCCCCTCAGGACCTTGGGGGCGAGGTACCTCAGACCCCTTGAGCTCTCTACTCCCAGAAGATAAGGGAGCTAATGCATGTGTCTCAAACACAGATATTGGATGGCTATTGAACCAACCAAGGACTGTTGGTAATAAACAAGGACTGTTGGTATTAACATGCCATGAGAAAGAAGAAGATGTGGCTGGAGAAGGGGAGCAAGGTGGAGATGGGGCAGCACTTTTCCATGAGAAAGAACCACATAGAATATGCCATAGGGGCAAGAATGGGCATGGACTGTGGGGTGGAATTAAGACCACCAAAGACCCCTGAAGCCCTCCAACTCATTTCCAGAAAGGCTTGAAAGAACAGACTGTGCATGATAACCAACTTACACAGAAACTGAGATACCAATCTTCATGGTAGACAAACGTGTTCATAGAAATATACCTGCTCAAGCCTGGGTGGTGCCCCAGGACCCTGGATATCTCATGGGCCAGATCAACACAGCTGGATCACCACTGAAACCAGGATCAGCATCCCCTCTGCTGGATCGACACCAGCATCAGGACTGGTGACATCTTTTTCTCTCTATTCTCCCTGCCTGCCTGCCTTCCTGCCTGCCTCCCTCCCCTCCTCCCTCTTTAATTCCCCTCTTTCACCCCACCCTTTTAGCCAAACCCCACTTCTGTGTGCTTATATACTAGGTCAGGGACTAACACCAATCTCCATTCTAAGTGTGTAAGTCACTAATAAAACCTTTGCACTGTTTGCAGACTTTTGTGATTCCTTTTGACCAATGAACATTTATGAATCTCAGGTATTTCCTTCCCCTTAAAAACGGGTCACCATACCCACACAATACTAAGTGCAATACTGACATGACTCAACATTTAATTAATCAGTCAAGATAACATACTGCTTCTTGAAATGGCATGATATTGATATTTCTCACAATAAAGAAATGCTAATTGGCTCTGCCATCAGCTTTCCACCAAAACATAAACAAAGAAAACTCAAAATTAACAAAATTTTGTTAATTTTTGTTTGATTTCAAGTACTCCACAGGAAAGAATTCTGCCGGTTTTATCACTTAAACTGAAACATGTTTGCTACAGGGTTTTTGACAGATTGGCATTAATACTCTCAAATGTATGAGCCACCTTTGAAAGCTAGTAATTCCAGACAACAGAGAATAAGCTCTAGCTTTTTAATCCCTCCTTTACACCTAATCCATAGTATGACTAGAAGCAGCTGTTTATAGAAACCTGCTCTTCAATGCTGCCCCACAGAGGGCACATTCTAGAAAGCCACAGTATCACAGAATGGCCAGGTTTGGAAGTAACTTTAAAGATCCTCTGGTCCCAAACCAGGCCATGGGCAGGGACACCTTGCACTAGACCAGGTTATTCCAAGCCCCATCCATATTTGCCTTGAACACTTCCAGGGATGGGGCAGGCATAACTACTCTGGGCAACCTGTGCCAGGGCCTCACCACTCTCATAGGGGGGAATTTCTTCCTAATATGCAATCTAAACTTCTTCTCTGTCAGTGGGAAGCCATTTCCCCATGTCCTGTCACTCCAGGCCCTTGTAAGCAGTCTCTCTCCATCTTTGCTGTAGGTTCTCTTCAGGTATTGGAAGGCTGCAATTAGGTCACCCTGGAACATTCTGTTTTTTCAAGCTGAACACTCCCAATTGTCTCAGCCTTTCCTCATAGCAAAGGTGCTCCATCTCTCTGATCATCTTGGCAGCCTCCTCTGGACTCACTCCAACAAGTCTATGTCCTTCTCATGCATTTGAAACCTACTGACTATGTTGCTACTGACTGTTCACTATTAGGGCATAATTGTGTAAAACTCCTTAATCCCTTGAAGAAATTGCTTTTGCTACAGCAATTTTTGTCTAAAAAAGAACCTTGATGCCCCCATTCCAAATTCATGCTAGCCCCTAGTGACATTACTGTTTTGATTTTATGATTTTCTTCCTATTATCATCCATAATAATCCAAAAGCAAAATTAAATCTCCAAACTAAACCTGTAATAATTTTTTTTCATAACCTCCATTGGCAGTACAATCTAATTGTTTTAGCATCATGAACTAGACACAGGCTGCTGTAGCTCCTGCTTGAGGCATCTAAACCCTGATTTAAAAAAAATGTGTGCACATAAATTTTTTTTGAAAAATTGTATGTTCCAGGTTACAATTTAGATGATCAAATCGTCTGTTATTTGAGAACTCCAAGTCTTCAAACACAATGCAGAATTAGAAAATTACTATTGAACCAGCTAAAAGAGAAATTACTCCCATCCCATTCACCTCGTTCTTAGAGTTTTACAGCCATAAATAAAATCAAAGTGGTTTAAAATGAGCTAAGCCAGCTATTAATAAAGCCCACAATTCTTGAAAAGTTATAGAGTTCTGTTTGCATAGAGAACGGACATTTTGTATTACTACAGTTTAGCAGTTGATGGTATTTGAATTCTAAAGCTTTACTTTCAAAAGTTACAAAAAACGTGGCAAACACACATGACAAACTGGTTTTGAATTTTAAAGATGCAAAAAAATAAGTATAAGGTTTCAAATATTGTTCCTGTCACAAAATTTTTACAAGCCATAATTTGCCCCTAATGATTACAAAAAAAGTGAAAATTAGGAAACACTGTCTAATTTCTTGCTGGGAAACTTCTTTTCTTTTAAGTTCTGTATATCCCCATATTAGAAGGTTTTGCTATTCCTCTTCACACCACCATTAACAAATTTCACCATTATCTCACATAAGCCTCCTTAAACCAAGAAATAGACACAAAAAGTTAAAGCAGCAGGTTTCTATGAGACTGTTATATGTTGTGCAGAGGACTCATTGTTTTATTCTAAACTTCAGGAAGAGACATTGAAAGCATGTATATGGAATCTGGAAGTAGAGATACACGCCCAACTGAAAAGAATCGATTCTTTAGAGCTACTGAGAAGTCTACAGGACATTTTCAACCTTTTGGAACCATATATCATACAACTGTGTCATACAACTGGTAATCCCACTTCTCCTAAGATTTCCCTTATTTTTACCCTACTGATCATCTGGTATAGTTTATTATATCTCCTAAATCTGACAATAGATTAACAGAATATGCCACACTATTGTTAGTAACTTAACCTCATTATCAATAGGTAAAACCATAAAAAATTTTTTAACAGTGAAAATATTGTACATGGCACTCTTCCACTGTTTCATCTTGGAATGCGATTCTAGTTATGTAATATCAATTATTAGCTCTCAAATTCATAATTCTTTATAAATCTCATCAACACAGAGCATTTTCTTTTGTAGTTCTTTTGTACATGCCAGCAGTAATAAAAAATTCAATATTGAAGACATATTCTTGGTTACATTGTATTGTAGATGATTGGAATCAGGGAGGCACAACTTCAGGGAAAAGACAACTTTCTAATATCCAGCCTAAGCCTTCCCTGACACATCTTCATGCCATTCCCTCAAGTCTTCTCACAAATCACCGGAGTCAAGAGATTGGTGTTGGCCCTCCACCTCCCCTTGATTGGAGGAAGTTGAAGACTCTGATGGGGTCTCCCAACAGTCTCCTCTTTTATGCCAAAATTTTAGTCAATAGAACTAAGAACCTGGACCATAAAGATGCATAACAAACATTTAGACATTCACTTTACAGCACTATATTAAAAAAAAAAAAAAAAAAAAAAAAAAGTGCTCAAAGACACCACGGATAAAATCTATTTTTGATAAGCAATGAACACCTAGCCTGCAGAGTTACTAAGATAAGCAATACTGATGATGGAAAAGAGTTTGGACAATTATCCTTCAAAAGCAAAAAACGCAGAGATTTCTTTACACCTTGATTACTATTTCAAGAATCTTAATCCCAATACAGGGTTTGAAATGAAATCTGCCTGATACTACTGAGTCATGGACATAGTGTTCATGGAATCATTAGGGTTGGAAAAGGCCTCCAAGATGGAGTCCAACATTTGACTGAACACCACCGTGTCACCTTCACCTTGGAACTTCAATGTTGGTGACATCCTTTAGCTAATATCAGTGAGCTTGGGACTTAACAGTACAATGTTACTTTTTTTTTAGTACATATTACAATACTGGTACATACACAATTACCTGTTTTGAAGTCTTATTAGAAAATGTTCTCTGCTCATTCCTTATAAGTAAACTGTATTGCACTACTTAAATGATACCTTGGTTAATGGTCTGTAAAGATTTTATTTATTTATATATATGTGTATGTCACTTTATTTTTTAAAAGAAATAGTACAGTCTTCAAAATAACAAGTTTTTTAGGCAGTGTGTGTCTGCTGTTCAAACACAAGATCACACTTTGGGGATTTAGTGTGTAAGACTGCGAACAAGTCCCATGCAAGAGGCTCAACTTTTGATACGAATCCATCCAGTGGCTTTTGGCCCATACTACATTATGGCATGATTCCCTTATTAGTGCAATGTGCTGTAGTATCTCCTGCTTTGCATAAGCACAGAGCATTTATTCATTAACACTTCTTTAAACACTTCAAGAACCATGTAGGAAAGACTATGCATACTCCATAGGGTGACCTATGGCTCTTAGTTACAGCTGGGCAGGCTTGGCAGTGCAGAAATGAGGGCTGCATGGGTGTCTTTAGGGTTCTTTTGATTCACAGCCAGGCACAGATTCAGGCCAATTTCTGAGCTGCTGGCAAATACATGGGGCTGACAGAGTAGCCAGGAAATAATGGGACACACTGAAATTCCCCAGGTCATGCTGGTGGGTCACACTCCATGCTGGCAGAAAGGAGGACAGTGCCCTTGCAGACCCTGGGCCAGAAGACTCCCACTGACCTGAGTTCTGGAGAATGAATGAGTTTCTCAACAGGTATATTCAGATGACACATGATGAACAACCCTAAAACTAATCCTTAAATAATAATGCGGGTGATATGAGAAACAAAATTTGTAGTTACTTAGGGAAGGCCTTTAAAATTATTTAGGCAGAGAAACAAAGTATTAAAAATTGGAAAAGACTCTGTCCTGAAGATTTAGTACTGGTTTAGACCATCCTTAGAAAATTCCAAATTTGGCATCAAAGTCATGATATGACAGAGTGAAGAAAGAAGACCACAGATCTCAGTGGCTCAGGCACTAGCCAGCTTAAGTTGTGGTCTTGATCTCAGAATCCTGCCTTTTTAGCTACATCATTTTACCGCTTACTATTTGCAGAGCTGAAAGAAATGCAAATCAGGTGTGGTAGTAAACTTGTGTCCAGGAGGCTGCAGATAGATTTTATTTATTCCACTCTTCATTACTTCATTTGAGTATTATTTCTGCAGAAGTCTTCATTTATTCAATACCAAGTTTTTCCCTCTCTTCCACTATTTCCTATCTTTTCCAATTACAGCCTAAATTCCCATTTCCCTCACTCCTCAGTTTGGCGTACTCCAAGTTTCCACCACCACATAGGTACTGGTGAGTCCATCACATCTGACAAGAACAGCTGAACTTTCAATAGCACTTGCCTTGTATTTCCAGGTATTCCTAGGCTCCTGTGCACTCCATTGGATAAGAGTTCCCATATGACCAAGATGAAAACTGAAGAGAGGTGTTTCTCTAGCCCTTACCTGATCCCTCATTTCATTTTCTCAGGCAAAACAGAACTCACTATCTAGAAGATGTGTCATTTTTGCCCAATTAAGTTTCTTTCTTATGACAACAAAACAAGAAGGAGCTCAACAATTTTACTTTCTCTGATGAAATAAAGACTCTTGGATTGTATTTTGTTGAGTACTGTACCATTGTCACAACACTTATCTTGCTTGTACCTGCAATACATACTCAATATAAATAGCACTGATTCCTTTCCGTCATCCTCTCCAATTTGCTTGTTTTGAGGAGCTTCTGAATTCTTGTCACTTGTGCAGGTAGAATCACAGAATTGTTTAGGTTTCAAAAGACCTCTAATACCACTGAGTCCAACTGTTCCCCCAGCACTGCCAAACCCACCACTAAACCATGTCCCTCAGTGCCTCAACTAAAAGTCTTTTGAACACTTCCATGCAACAGCAGTACTCCTCTAAAATCCCCAGAAATGCTTTCCAGTGACTCAAGCTAACTGGATTAGCTACAGCAGAGAGCACACACTGAGGTAAGAATACCAAATGGTAAGGAAATTTTGCTTTCCTGTTTAGCTCCTCTGCATAAGCAAGAGAAGTCCAAGATGGGTGTAGTGTTTAACCAAGGACCTGCAGAGCAATGACCTACGTAGTACTTAGCTGATTAGATGTACTCTAGTTAATTAGTCTGTTCCTTCCCATTCTGTCACGAGTGATATAAGTACAGCCTGAGGAAAGCTGATGTAATTGCTGCTGCTGTTACTAAGAGAATTATTCTGAATGTTCAGCACTATGTGGGTCACAATTTTCTGTTTCAGGTTTAAGCATGATTCTCTGCAAAGTCAGCATGGCCCTTAGCCTTCTCTCAAGATGCCACTCACATTTTTTTTCACTGGCCAGGTGTCAGTATTATTGGTGAAACACAATTGTTCTACTCACACTTCAGCGGATGCTTTTCAATCCCTCATTTTCCATTGCTCAGGTTCCCCCCAGCTAACAAATAAGCAAACAAAATTTAACATTCTGTCCTTTTTTTGAACTTTCCAAGATCTTGTTAAAAGTTTACCATCCTAGAATTTGACAAACAAGTCCTTGCAGATAAGCTGGGGATTTCCACGTGCACAGTTATAGATTTTGAGTGGTGGAAGTGCAGCCAGCAGCCAATAGCCAACCCTCTAACCTTTGCATGGTCCTTTAGAATGGCAATATCTGTGCAGAATATAAATGGTGTAGATGCATAGCTAAATAAAGATCAAGGCCAAGTCAAAGTCATGATTAGACAGTGAGTCCCAAAGAACTCCTGGCTGTAACACAAAGAGATGTTTTAGTGATAATTTAATACAGCTTAATACATATATATATATACTTTATATTAAGTAGTCACAAACATACACATATATTTTGATTTTAGTGGTATTCTGGCTTGAAAAATGCAGGACGAAGAAGCTTTGATAAAAGCACTGAACCAAGAGGGCAGTACAGAAATCATAGCATTGTAGAATATCCTGAGTTGCAAGGGGCCCACAAGGATCATAAAATTCCAACTGAGTAAGTTCTGCTGAGGGAGCAGTCAAGTATTGTTCTCTGTTGGGGGGTTTCTGTGTGGATTTCCTCTGTCAGAAGTATTGTTACTGTTAGTGGTTTTTTTGAAACTTATTGCTGTTTCCAGTAAATTGTTCTTACCTCACCCCATGGTCTTTACATTTTGTGCTGCCTGTTCTCCTCTCTAGCCCACTGTGTGGTGGGGTAGGGTGGGAAGGAAGGGCAGTGAGCAGTTATGGTTACAGTGGAAGGAATAAATTGGGGAGTACCACTCCTAAATGACAATACCTCTCAGCCACCTCTCCGCCAGGCTGGACAAGACAAATCACCTCACCGACTCCTCACAGGGCTACTTCTCAAGATCCTACACCATCTTTGTAGCTCTCCTTTGGATGTTCTCTAATAGCTTTTTACCCTTCTGACATTGGAGTGCCCAGAACTGCCCCCAGCAGTCAAGGTGAGGCTGCCCCAGTGCAGAACTGGGTGGGACAATCCCCTCCCTGGCCTGGCTGGTGATGCTAGGACACAGTTGGCCCTCCTGCGACTCATATCCAACTTTCTGTAGACCAGGATCCCCAGGTCTCTTTCCCTGGCAGTGCTGTCCAGTGTCTTGTTCCTCAAACTGTCCATACATCTGGGGCTGCCCCATCCCAGGTACAGAATCTGTCACTTGTCTTTGTTAAACTCCTTACAAATACCTGGAGGCAGCAGAAGACAGCAGGGTCACAGAGAGATTGTAGATTATAATGAGAAAAAATTGTACAAAGACTTGTAGAATTAGGGCAAAGTACAAGGAGTTATTCAAGCTGTATCACCAGCAGACATCCATCAATTCATAGAATCTAAAGTTTTCTGTGCTGACTCAGGAGTAAGCACCTCCTCTGATCTCCATGGCTAACATTAGATTATGGACATTGCTTTACAAAATACAGTTTTTGGTATCTTGACCCTAGAACAGGATGGATATTTCCTTCTTCCCTTGCTGCAGTGTGGTGCAAGATACACTGGAAAAAAGAAGAGAGGGATAAAGGGGGTTATGCCCCTTGTGCCAACTCCCAGAAAGTCTTTTTGGAAATGCCCACACTCCTTGGTCATGGTAGACATAGCTGAATAAGTTCCCTCTTCTACTTCAAGTGGCATCTACCTCCAAAGACTTCTGGCAAAACCGCATACAGAATTTTTGAAGTTCATATGTGGGGCAAATTCATAGTTTTTCTCGACTGTTAATCTTTTTTATACTGCCAAGGGCATTGTACAAAACTGTTACCCTGTTACCCCATTTTACAGGGTAAAACTGATTTAATTTTAAGAATTATAGGACAGTAAAACTAAATCATGTTCTCCTGAGGTTACTTAAGGAACACATATCAAGTGATTTAATCAACCTTGCAGGCAGCCTGCTGCAGAGGTGGGGTAATAGTCTCTGTTGGCTTACAGGTTCAGGTACTGCAGTATCATTTCTGAGGCCTTGAACTTCTTGTCTTTAAACAGTGTATTTGATTTTATGTGGCACAGAAACAAAGTTAATAAAACTTGTCAAACTTAAAGTAGATCCACTGTCTCCTGGCAGGACCTCATCTACCTGTAAAAATGTCAGGGTAGGCCTCCAAAGTGCTCTTCAGCATTTTCTGTAGTGAGCATATTACTTGGCATTACCCTGGATAATGAGGACTTGACTGTACTACATCCAGCTCTGGGGTCCCCAGCACACAAAGGACATGGACCTGTTGGAGTGAGTCCAGAGGAGGCCACCAGGATGATTAGAGGGATAGAACACCTCTGCTGTGAGGAAAGGCTGAGAGAATTGGGATTCATCCTGGAGAAGAAAAGGCTTTGGGGTGACCTAATTGCAGCCTTCCAGAACTTGAAGAGAGTCCACAAGCAAGATGGAAAGAGACTATTTACAACGGTGTGCAGTGAAAGTTTTGTGAAGTGTGGCTTATATAAAATTCTCATAAGAAAGGATATTCCTTAATGTTTGGTCTATGTATACTTTCAAGTTGAATCAACAAGAAGGGAGATTTAATTTTGAAATAGATAGCAGCTAACAAGCAAGTTCTAAGTGATGTCCAGGTGTTAGAAAAACAAATTACTTTGTTGGCAGAATTGCCTTGTTAAGGTTTAGGGCTTGACATGCTTTAATGATCTCAGATGTAGGGGAAGGATAACAAAGGGAAGAAGGATACCCACTGATAGTGGACACAAAATATGCAGAATTTATGGGCCACAAGGATATCTGGCAGAAGAAAAGCTAATAAAACCAACTCAGCAATCATACTGAAATCAGCTTGAACTGGGTAAAGGGTAATTCTGGCAGGGGGAGATCATTACCATTGACTCATGGACCACCAACTCAATAAACCCAATGATTCAAAAGACTAACTAGCATGAAAAGCAAGAATCATTAAAAACCAGCAGATAGAATACTAATTAATAAGAGAACCATGTAACTTGCAGCCAATGAACACTAACTCCTGTGTTTGCTAAAATGTATTAATAGTAAATAATTTTCATAATTGCCATGTGTTATTTGCGGAAGTCCACCAAGCACCCAGACTTGTACAACTCTGAAATAAATCATCAATGACTCTCTTGAGCATTTAAATATTGGCATGTTGCACACTAAGTAATGAATCTGATTTTTGTGGACAGTAACAGGACAAAGGGAAATGGCTTCAAACTGGAAGCAAGCAGTTTAGATTGGATATTGGGAAGAAATTCCTCCCTGTGAGGGTGGTGAGGCCCTGGCACAGGCTGCCCAGAGAAGCTGTGGCTGCCCCATCCCTGGAAGTGTTGAAGGCCAGGCTGGACAGGGCTTGGAGCATCCTGGTCTGGTGGAAGGCGTCCCTGCCCATTGCAGGGGTTGGAACTGGATGAGCTTTGAGGTCCTTTCGACCCAAACTACTCTGTGGTTCTGTGACACTTAGTTTTCCTGTCTTTGCATTGTGCTCCCAATTTGGACAAGTATGTACTAAGCGAAACGCTTGAGTCTGCTCAGTTTTATGATGAGGGTTTATCATCGGCAGCCATAAAAGCTCTGCATTGTTCCTGAAAATTCCATCGCAAAGCGTACCGAGAAACGCCTGGGGGACGGGCTACTAAATTCGACAGCGGAAGAAAAGCTCTGAGGAAGCCACCGTCCGCTCCCGACGCTCCGCCGGCCGCCCCCCCGGCCAGGCCCAGGCGTGACGAGCCCCGGGGCCCGCCCTGACGGGGGCGCACGGGCTCAGCCCGCCCCGCGCCTGCGCGGCCCCGCGCTCCCGCCGTGCCCCGCGCGGTCCCGTCGCCGCAGCCCCGGCACGGAGCGGAGCGAAGATGGCGCTGCACGTCCCCAAGGCCCCGGGCTTCGCCCAGATGCTTAAGGAGGGGGCGAAGGTGAGACCGCCTGTGGATGGCTGCGCGGATAAATGGATGGATGGATGGATGCGGAAGGAGTCTCAGGGTGGCGGTGTGGGGAAAGCCAGGGAAGGCCGGCGGGGCCAGGCGGCACCACGTGTCCCGCGGGGCGGGGGCCCAGGGGTTCCCGCACTGTCCCTCTCCCGGCCCGGGGCCCCTCCGCGGCCTTTGCGCTGCGGGGACCCGTTCCTGCACGGCCCTGCTGGGCGGCGCCCGCGGCCTTCGAGAAGTCTCTGCGGGGCCGGGATCCCGCTCCCCGCCCTTCCCCCGGGCCGGGCCCTGCCGCTTCATCCCGCCACCCCGGCCATGCGCCGGGGCCCGACTCGTGCCCATGCTGTTCGGAGAGCTCTCCCAGGGGCTGGTCAGCAGCAGTCAGCAGGGCCCTGTAGTTGAAGATGTTTAGACGTGTCCGGCTCGTTCTGTGCACTTGTACTTGACTTTTATTGTTACCTTTGTTAGCGCTGCAGAACAGTGTAATATTTCCTGTATGTTTCCTTGCCATAAGTCCGGTTTAATTGTATTTAACGTTAACATAATAAAGATTTGGTAGAGTTGAAGGACTATGCCTTAATAAAGGAGAAGCTTTCTTTGAAAAGTGGACAGAAAGCAAGCAGGTGTGGGGTTTTTTCTTTCTTATTCATGGAATCAACAGAAGGGTTTCAATTGAAAGGGACCTTAAAGATCATTTAGCTCTAAGCTCCATCCAGCCTAGTCTTGGATGCTTTCAGGGTTGTGCATCCACAATTTTTCTGGGAAATCTGTGCTAGAGCTTCACCACCCTCATGGGGAAGAATTTCTTCGTAATACTTAATCTAAACCTACTCTCTTACAATGAAAAGCCATTCCCCCTTGTCCTGTCTCTCCACGCCCTTGTCCAAAGCCCCTCTCTCCAAGAAAGAGGGAAAATAGGGAAACTTCTGTTTGCTTCTACTTAATAGAAGGAAGAGTGGAGGTAGCAGCTCTGAAAGTCCTCTGTGTTTCTTTTTAGAATCTTTCTTGGAGCCAAATAATGGCATATGTCTAGGACAGGGACAGAACAGGGAAGCAGGATGGCCTCACTGCTGGTTCACTGTTAGGCAGTTAAAGGCTAGAAGAGCAAGAGTTGTCTTCTGCAAAACAAGGAGGCAGCTGGCAGTCTGAAGTGTTGGGTTTGTATTTAGAGAATAAACATTATTGCTACCTTTCTCCCTCCTCTTTTCTCCCACAGTACTTTTTATCCTGCTTTTTCTTCTTTCTTAAGGCCCTTTCTGGGGATCCCATCTTGTCTTAAGGTTGCCAAACTGAAGCCAGGCTGATCACCTTCTCAAGCATAAATATTTTACTTAATCATTCTGCTTCTGTATTTTCAAATTGCAAATGTTTTGAACGTAGAACTGAGTTAAGTGATTTTTGTAGCATACAAAGGTGTGAGTGAAGACGTAGTACAGAAGCCCTTGCCCTTCTCCAGCTGGTTTTGGTTGTTTTCTGTTTCTCTTTGGCATGTCACAAAACTTTTTTGGAAGACTGCAAGTGACTTGACTTGCAAACTGTATTGCAAGTCATGTTACTGTTCAAATTTTCTGTTTAGAAGCTTTTTGTGCCTTCTGAGCTACAATACAGTGAGAACTACTGAGCCTACAGTAGTTTTCACTGTCTTTGGGTAAGGTTTGGTGTTTGTTTAAACTGTAAGTGAAATACCAGATGTATATTAACAGAAAACTTTGAGTGACTCACTACATTAGCGCTGCTTTGATGAGATGTTACTAGTTAGTCTTTTTTTTTTGTTGTTATCCTAGTTCTGATATGTAATTTTTCTCTTTAGCATTATTCAGGACTAGAAGAAGCTGTCTATAGAAACATCCAGGCATGCAAAGAACTTGCTCAAACCACCCGTACAGCTTACGGACCAAATGGTAAATAAATCCCAACATTATTGCTGCATTTTTGAGACAAATGCAATGTTTGGAGGCTAAATGTACCTTGACAAAGACACAGCTGTTTGTTTCTGGGGACACATGTTAGACTTGCTCTAAAACTGTAAAAATGTTCTTTGTGACTGTAGAAATCAGATTTTGTTTTGATGGCTTTTGAGTTATGCTCAGTGTCTGCTTTTGCCAGGTTTGTGTTGCAGTTACTGTGTTCGCTTTGAGACATGGTATAAAATAAATAAAAAAGCACAAAAATTAGAGGAAACATGGTAACATGGTAGTAGTCGCAGTGAACATAATCTTGTTCAGTTATATATGGAAACAAAAAATATTCCCCTGTATTGCTTAATTAAATAATGTGCTGATATTTCTGGAAAGAAAACTGCTTAGTCAGAAACTACTGATTTCTCCTTAATGTCACGCACTTCAAGTACTATTTCACAAAAATCTTTTTAAAATTGTTCAGTTATAAACAGAACTAACACTTTCATGTGCAGGATACACCTGAAAGTTATGAAACAGTGTATGTGTACAGGATATTGTTTGCATAATGAATGATTTTTAAAAATTGTTCTGTTTTGCCATTTAGGAATGAACAAAATGGTAATCAATCATCTGGAAAAGCTTTTTGTTACAAATGATGCTGCTACTATTCTGAGAGAGCTAGAGGTAAGTTTTCTTGCTTCAGAGGATGTCAGTTGTGAGCCAGTGTTTCTGATCATGGGCTGCCATGGTTCTGACTGTCAGTAAGGAAATGTCACTCTGCCAGACGATTTACTTATATCACTTTGGAAATCATTTACTCTTTTCACTGAATTTGAGGTCCACACTGAAGAATGTAATTCTTTTGTGAAGCAGCATTAATAGTTGTAGGAGATGCCTAATAATTCCCTACTTTCTCCCCAAACCAGTAGGTTTAGAAGGGGATATGTCTAGAAATTGAGGGATTTGGGAAAGTCTGGGTGCCATAGCCGTTAGGTTAATATCCCATTGTTGGTTGCCATGTTCTCCTGACTGCTTAGAATCCATCAATTGAATTTAAGAATCTGGGGCTATAGCAGCATCCTTCTGTAAATACTGTAAAGGCATGAAAATACTATCCTCTCCTAATTCTTCCTCCGATTTCAAATTGATATTTGAACAACATGAATAATATTTTACGGAATTTTATACTTGGTGATAGAATTAATGTAAGTATGACGTAGTTCCTTACTGAATGCATTGTGTTGGTGTTCTGTATGAGTAGAATAACTGTGCAAGTCTCAGTTCTGTTTTTAAACAATATAATCTGCATACTAGGGACCTATTCTGATGAGTTTTGCATGTTACTTTCTGGTATAAAATGTTTGGTATAAATATTCAGGAATAGTGTTTTATTGCATTTGTTTGAAAGAAAAGTGAAGCAGTGCAATCTTTAAGCAGAGTCCCTCCGCTCACCCCAATTAAAATTAAACTGTTATTTAGACATGTACTTTGTATATTACACATTAATTCAGTTTGAAGATCTAAACTCCAGACTGTTTTCCTGTTGCGGATCTGAGTTCTGAAGCCACTGCATTCTGTAAAAGTAGCTCAGAACCAATGTCAGGCATGTCTAATGCATGTTGTAGGGGCAATGTTCAGTTCTCTGTTTTTTTTTTTTAATATATATTTGTCCTTTTTCTTACTAGGGAAGTTAGCCAATTAAGATTATCTATGCTGGTTTCTTTTCCAATTTTGTGCATTATTAGTATCTCTAGGTACAATTTGAAATAAGAGAGCTTAGAAAGATGCATAGAAAAGCCCCGAAGCCGCAATCTTAGGTGGGATGTTGGTAACCAAGATATGTAACTTCTTTTATAGGTCCAGCATCCTGCTGCAAAAATGCTTGTGATGGCTTCTCACATGCAAGAACAAGAAGTTGGAGATGGAACAAACTTTGTCCTTGTTTTTGCTGGAGTTCTTCTGGAGTTAGCAGAAGACCTTCTGAGGATGGGGTTATCTGTCTCAGAGGCAAGTTATAGTCTCATTACAGTTCACACAGCTTGAATCCAGATTGCCACTGGTCAGTATTCTTGGGTCATAATACTATGAATTATCTGCTTTCTTTTCAACTAATTTTTTAGATAAAGATGTTTGAAGGAGAACCATGTGTTCTCTTGCTTTTGATTGCTTGCTTCCCTTATAAACTTCTGCATCTATTCATATTTTATGGCTATTTGAAAAGCAGATAAAAACAGGATGAAGTGTTGTACTGAATATTTATTATTTGCTGCACAGGTGATAGAAGGATATGAAAAGGCTTGCAAGAAAGCCCTAGAAATTCTTCCAGACTTGGTGTGCTGTTCTGCAAAGAACCTTCGAGATGCTGAAGAAGTGGCATCTTTGTTGCACACATCAGTGATGAGCAAACAATATGGCAATGAACGATTCTTGGCAAAGCTTATTGCTCAGGCCTGTGGTAAGTGGGCAGGAATAGGTGTGGGCATGCAGCTAAAAAACTGAGTAGGTTTGCTTATGGTCCTTACATCTTCATGTAAGATAGAAGGTATGGTTAGTTTAGCAGGTTGGATTGGAACGCTTTACCCCTGAAATGAGGGTAGTCTTCCTCATGTTGAACTCTGCATTAGCATGGTGGCTCAGAAAAGGTTTGCTTTTCTTACCAAGCATTTCTGGAAATAGCTTTCAAGTCTTTTTAGTGCAGAAACACATCTTTCTCCCTCTTTTTATATCATTAGGAGGATGTATTGCGCTTCACATAAGCTGCTATCAGTTGCAGCCACAGAACAATGGAAGCAAGACTGTAGTTCTGTTGAGTTGTTTTCCCTTTAGATTTCCAGGAAAAAAACTTAATTTTTAGTTCCAGTGTTTGCTCTAAATACTGTGTGTCAGACTTATCTATTGACTCTACTTGTATGAGTGCATATTTAAACTTAATTAACTAAGCAGCCTGAGTAAATATTTCATTCTGATTATTACTTTATAAAAACAAAATTTCTGTTTCTCTTTATGCCAATTATTAGCAAGTTATAATAGTCTTGAATTTAAGCAGGTATCTCAAACCACTGAAATTTAGTAGTTCTGAAAAATTGCAGGCATTATTTATGCTGTCATTGTTCTACTTTATTCATCAGGCAAGACATACTAATTATATTTTTTTCCCCCCAGTTTCTATTCTTCCTGATTCTGGTCATTTCAACGTTGATAATATCAGAGTATGCAAAATTGTGGTAAGTTTGAAGTAGCTGGATTTACTGTGATTATTAAGGTAAACAGTGTAATGAAGGTTAATCTTTGAGCTTCCAAAGAGTCTTTCCTAATTTTGTTGTGGCATGTGTAGTAAATTTTGGAAACTAGTCTTTACTTCTCTTGTTTAGTGCCCAGTAGCAGCAGTCAGAAACAAAAATCATTAATATTGAATGTAATCTAAAATGGGAACTTGTTACACAATGTTTTTGTTGCTGAGTAAGCTAAAGTCTTACACTTAAGACATTCCATCCAAATGATTGTAAGGTCTGCTTTTCAGGCAGAGTTACTGCAGCTTTCTGACAATAAATGGTCAGTAATATGTGTTCCCCCATTCAGAGAATCAAAGAGTGGTTTGGGTTGGAATGTGTCTTAAAGATCCCCCAGTTTTAGCTGTCTACAATGGACAGGGACACCTTCCACTAGACCAGGCTGCTCCAAGCCCTGTCCAACCTGGCCCTGAACACTTCCCCATATGGGGCCAGCCACAGCTTCTCTGGGCAACCTGTGCCAGGGCCTCACCACCCTCACAGGGAAGAATTTTTTCCTGATATTTAATCTAGACTTAGTTTCTTTCAGTGGGAAACTATTCTCCCTTGTCCCATCACTACTTGCCTTTGTAAAAGTCTCAGATTCTGTTTATTTCCTTTCAGGGTGCTGGTATTTCTGCTTCCTCAGTACTGCATGGCATGGTTTTTAAAAAAGAAACTGAAGGAGATGTTACTTCTGTCAAAGATGCAAAAATAGCTGTGTATTCCTGCCCTTTTGATGGTATGATAACTGAAACTAAGGTATGTTAAAGCTCAAAATAAGTTACATCTCTGTTTATGCTTATGTGCTCTTATTTTTAGACTTGGCTATAAATATTCTTGACACTTGGTGATTGAGATATTTTGGTGAATATTGAGTTTATTGCTTTAAAAAAGTTCATAGAAAAGTTCTGAACCTTGATTGCTTCACAGGGTTTTTGAGATAGGGGAAATGGCGTTGGTTTTGTTGGGTTGTTTGAGCAAAACTACAACTCGAATTTCTGAACCTCAAGGTTGTCTAGAATTCCCTGGTGGTTTCCTTTTTTTTCCTCTTGTTTTACCCTGTTGCCTGGGGAGGGTGTCAGTATTACAAAATAGGATGACTTGAGGGTTATAGTTAGGTTGGACAAAATGGTTTGTCAGAAACTTGTAGGCATGTGGTTTAATGCTAAATTGTAACAGTGTATGTGTTTTACTAGGGCACCGTCCTAATAAAGAATGCTGAAGAACTGATGAACTTCAGTAAAGGAGAAGAAAATCTAATGGATCTGCAAGTCAAAGCTATTGCTGATAGTGGTGCAAATGTAGTAGTAACAGGTGGCAAAGTGGCAGACATGGCTCTTCATTATGCCAATAAATACAATCTTATGTTAGTCAGGTAAGTACTAGGGGAGCATGAAAACATTTGGTCTACCAGATTTATGAAATGGACTTGCTATCTTGTCTCTTAGCTCTTAAATTAATTACCAACAAAATACTGCAGATTGACTGTTCTTCTAGTAAGCCAAAATCTGACCTACAACTTGTTTGTTTCATTCTTAAGTTTCTAGATAGAATTTCACCTCTGACAGCTAACTGGGGAGTAACTTGTGTATATTGGTTATATCTACATTATACTGTAGATACTGTTGTTTTGGTTTAAGTGTTTCTATAGCACAGTCGAAATCCAGAATATCAAAATTCGTGGCTCTGGTAAAGAGGGATATGGTCTCAAAGGCATGTGAGACTATTCCACAATGGTTTCCCCTCATCACAGTCCTTATGTGATGCTTTAGCAATGATGGGATGCCTCCGTGTATCACTAATGTATTTATAGATGACAATTCTTAACACTTTTCTGTCATTTTTCTGCTCCATTTGTCTTTTTTTCCTATAAATCATGTTTGTACATCTTCAGAATATATCCTGCATCACATAGTCAGATATACTTAGCAGCAGCTCTCACCATCTCACACAGATAAGTGGTCCTTTGTTGAAAACTGTAAATTTATTGGTGCTGTCCAAAAAGTCTGCACTTCTGGAAATGGAGTGTGATACTGTAATGTTGTATAACAAAGAAGGGTTATTATTATAGAGGCATTTTAAAGAACAATTCAAATCTTTTGCAATAGAGGACGAAGTTTGATGATTTTCATGTGTTTGAAACTCTTGTTTTAAAATTTGTACACTGTCCTTGAAAATTGATATTTATAACTCATAAAAATAATTGACTGGATACTTGATACTTGATGCAGTAAATTTCAATGTTGCCATTGGTTTACAAAATGCTGCCAAATTAGGAGAATACCCTTGTATGTGTTAACATTGTTATGGAAACTTGTTTTTAAAGGCTGAACTCCAAGTGGGACCTGAGAAGACTGTGCAAAACTGTTGGTGCAACAGCCCTACCCAGACTGGTATGTACCTCCCAAATGAGGTGCAGGAGGGTGAGAACTGATGAGCAGGTTCCATTCTTAACTCATGTTTTTCTTTCCAGACTCCCCCTACTCTTGAAGAAATGGGTCACTGCAATAGTGTGTATTTATCAGAGGTTGGGGATACACAGGTTGTGGTGTTTAAGCATGGTATGTATGTTCTAAAGAACTTCTGACACTGCTGTTGTGTTTGTATGTGTTTTAGGTATAAGATTAATGAATTAATTCAGTACTGCATGTCTCTGAACAGAAAAGGAGGACGGTGCCATTTCTACTATCCTCATTCGTGGATCTACAGACAATCTGATGGATGACATAGAGAGAGCAGTGGATGATGGTGTCAATACTTTCAAAGTACTCACAAGGGTGAGTAATGGGAACACTTGAGTTACCAAAAGTGAGAAGTGGATCAGTTTAAGGCAAGACTTGAGCCTCCCCTGTGCTCATTGCTACAAAGGCTGTAGATATTAATCTGCTTAGGTGCCTTCTGGAGTTGGAGAGATGGCTGTGTAGTACTGAGATGTGGAGGGCTGTGCAGAGAAGATTGCCATTGTGAACAAAGGGTACCTGAAAGGTGGTGCTCAACATGGACTGCACTCAGTTTTCCAGTTATGAGTGAGTTCTTGAAGGTAGATTAGCTTTACCACTTTCTAAAGACAGGCAGATCTTTCGTGACTTACTCCCTAAAAGTTTTGCAGTGTTCCTTGGAAACCAGGCACAGAAGCTAAGCTAGATAGCTTTGTCACTTGGGATCAGGAAAAACTGAGTGGTTGCAGACTCAGTTTCTAGTGATTATTGGTGATAACTCATGCTTCCTCCACATAATACAGATAAGTTTTTATGGTTGGAAGAACTCAGTCTTACAGAGGATTTTTTTTGTGAGCAGCTTATGTGGTCTTAAATACTATTATTTCATTTTTCCTTTTTTTATACAAAAGGAAATTTTCGTGTACTTACTTGGAAAATGGCATGCAAAAATTGTTAAAACTCTTAGAATCTTAATCTCTTCTGCATACCAAGACATGGATATTGATTATTGATTTAGAGTACAGAAATGCTGTGCATTTATGATTGTCTCCAGGAGTTGTCTTAAGATTTATGATGGTTACTTTGTGGGTTAAAAGACCAGAGTTATTAAGTAAATTCTGGTTTGCCAAAGGATGTACAAAATGCTTAATTTAAAATGAAAGGAAACAAAACAAAAACTCCCAACACCTTGTGATACCTGTTGACGTATTAAACTTATTGTACAGTAGATTGGTTTCCTGTATGATACTTCCCACCAAAATAATAGAAAAGATGAGAAAATCTAGGAACACTGTTACAATTAACCATGAGTTGAAACTGTTAAAAAAAAAGCCAAAAAATCCCAGACAAAAAACCCCCACTTCATTTTACAAAAGAAGCTGTTTTTCTTCAAAGAAATTGGAATGAACAAGTAAATTCTGGTAGATTTCCCTTATAATGCGTGTTTGTTCCAGTTCTTACTAAGTCTGTGTGGAATAAATTTCTGCCTCATTCTTGATAGACTAGAAAAATCCTAAAACAATAAAAAGTAATAGATGCTTTAAGCAAAACACTGTTTTTTGGTGTGGTCTTTCCACAGGATAAACGTCTTGTTCCTGGAGGTGGTGCAACAGAGATTGAGTTAGCCAAGCAGATCACATCGTATGGAGAGGTACAGCAAACAGGCTTCTTGGCTTTTCATCTTCACACACACGTCTTACAAAAAACCACAAATACTATTTTATACCAACATACATAGATGTGTATTAAAAACAAGTGTTGGACGAAATGCCTCCTTATCTTACAGTTTTTGAAATGCTGACATGGTTTTCATCTTCACTTTAGACTTGTCCTGGACTTGACCAATATGCCATCAAGAAGTTCGCTGAGGCATTTGAAGCCATTCCTCGAGCACTGGCAGAAAACTCTGGAGTAAAGGCTAATGAGGTCATCTCCAAACTTTATGCCGTACATCAGGAAGGGAAGAAAAATGTTGGATTTGATATTGAGGTGAACAGTCTTTCATGTTACTTGTTGCCCTGCAGTGCAGGGTTATACTTAATAGTACTTCTATCAGTATAAAGTATTTATAGATTATTTTAAATTGTTGGAAGCTCTGTGTTGCACAGCCTAGAACAGTAATTTATTGGAATTCAAACAGTTAAATGTTCTTTTTTATCAGCAAGCAGTTCAATTCAGTATAGTATAGTGGCCTTAAGTCAGAGGTGGACTGGGATACTGAACTAATGTGACAGGGAGTAAGTCTTCAGTAATTACTGACTTTGTCTTCCTGGATTAGGAATGAAAGTTTTTTGAAGGGAGAAGATGAGATCAGAAGAGTGATACCGCCTTGCTGGGTAAAAGCCTGAGAAAGTTTTCAATAATGTTTTTTGCCCATCTGACAGGCTGAAACTGCTGCAGTGAAGGACATGTTGGAAGCTGGTGTGTTAGATACCTATCTTGGAAAATTCTGGGGTATCAAGCTAGCTACAAATGCAGCAGTAACTGTCCTAAGGGTTGATCAGGTAAGCTTATGTGTCATTTGGGTGCTGAATTAAAACCTGGCAGAACCCTCATGCAAATAGGTGGAAGCTCCTATAAATGCAAGGCATAAAAATAATGCTACTTGAGAATGTGGTTTATTCATTTCTGAAAGCCAGGAAGTCATTTGTTCAAGAGCTTGTAATCTGGAATGTGGCTGCTTCTATAGCATTACTATTAATGTTTATTGTGTTTGGGATTTTTTAAAAAAAGATTTTGTTGATATTTTAAAGACAGTTTATATTTGTATCCAGAGAGTTAACCCTAACTTCTGTGGGAACAAGCTTTAATTGAAGCAACCTTCTGTATTATATTGTTATATGAAAATCTCAATTTTAGGAAAGATAGAGGTTACAATCTTAATGATAGAAATCTTTTATTATTTTGTGAAGCTTCAGCAAAAAATGAATTTGCATGTAAAATTTCTGTAGATCATTATGGCAAAAACAGCAGGCGGTCCAAAAGCCCCTAAGCAACAAGGACATTGGGATAAGGATGACTGGAAAGATGAGCCTGAAAACTAGTGTGCAGTAAGCTCTGTTTTTCTAGCAGAGAGGTATCTGTGTGAGTGCATGCATGAGTTCATTGACAAGCACATGGCAGATTGTATTCTCCTTGAGAACACGTAACACTGCTGTCTTCTGCTGTGTGCTGATTGCTACATCTTGTATTTGTGCCTTTGCAAATGAATTCTGCTCCTAAATCCAAATTTTCATGGAAGAGATGACAAGTGCAGGTTTGTTTTACGTTACTTGTCCATATAGCCAGTGCAGAGAATGTGCTTTAACATGGTAGGACTGATGGTTTTAAAGTGTGATACTTAAGAGACAGTAATTGAGAACAGTAGCTTTGATAATCCTCCTTTCTGTAGTGTGCACTCTGTAAACTAGTCTGCTGTTGGCCCATTCAAGCACTCACTTTCTGTAGACTAACTGAAGTCTTACATTGCATGCAAAAATTAGGTAAAATACCTTTTTTTACTGTATCAGGGGTCAGCCTCTACCATTCTCAAGAAAAAATAATAACTAAGTTGTTAATATTTCAATTATAGTAATATTCAATGGCTTAGGTTCAGAGTAGGGAAACTGCATGGATGTAGTGAATGCTAGCAGTCAGCATCCTGTGGCTGTAGGAGTAGGGTACGAGCCTGATTTTAACATCAGCTTTTTCTATTTCTCTGTTCTCTTCAAGATCATTATGGCAAAACCAGCTGGTGGCCCAAAACCTCCGTCGGGAAAGAAAGACTGGGATGAAGACCAAAATGATTGAACAATTTAACCGTGTTTCTTAAATGACATGACTTCATGAGTTTTTTAATATCCCAGTTGGAGCCTGTCACAATGTTTTTCTCTTGCCTTTAAATTATGAACAGTGTCCAGTGGAGTGCAGAACTTCAGACACCTCAATAAACGTACTCACTGTTAAAGTGTTGACTTACTTCATTTGGAGCTAGCATGACATGGCTGTTCCCAATCTGTGAATGTGTAGGGATGAATGACACTGGGTGTGATGGGCTGACCCTTGGCTGGCTGCCTGACACTCTCCTGGTGAGGAAGGAGGCAGAACTTCTCAGGGGCTGAGATAAAGATGGGGAGATTCACATACCAGTTCCTATTGCAGGCACAACAGACTCAATGTGCAGGGAGGCTGACCATGAATCTGCAACAGGGAGCTCATAATCCACAATTGTTGTGGCTTTGTGCTCTTATTTGTGCTCCTTGGCCAGTACTTGAGTGTGAACAGTCAAATGAATGTTGAAATAATTAAGTGTTGGCAGCAGGACTATGGTCCCTGCATTCAGTAGCCCCTCTCCTG
Source organism: Lanius collurio (assembly GCA_020086605.1). Lineage (NCBI taxonomy): Eukaryota > Metazoa > Chordata > Aves > Passeriformes > Laniidae > Lanius > Lanius collurio. The sequence goes on along the minus strand of JACBWW010000006.1, from coordinate 42,213,688 downwards.
AGACTTGGAGCACTGTGTACAGACGTAGTGCCCCAAACATAAGAAAGAGAACTATTACAGTGAGTCCAGAGGAGACGGGCAGAGAAAGTCAGGGCTCTTCAGCCTGGAGAAGGGTTGTGTGAAGACCTCACAGCACCTTCCAGTGTCTGAAGTGGCTACAGGGAAGCTAGAGAGGGACTCTGCATCGGGAAATACAGTGACAGGAAAAGGGGGGAATGGCTTCAAACTCAAATAGGGGAAATTTAGGGTAGGTACACAGAAGAAATTCTCCCCTGTGAGGCTGCTGAGGCCCTGGCACAGGTTGCCCAGATAAGCTGTGGCTGGCCCGTGCCTGGAAGTGTTCAAGACCAGGTTGTACAGGGCTCTGAAAAACCTGGTCTACTGGGAGGTGGCCCTGCCCATGGCAGGGGGTTGGAACTGGATGAGCTTTAAGGCCCTTTCCAACGCAAACCATTCTATGATTCTTTTTTTTTCACATGCATCTCTCTCCTCACCCTTTTAAGTCATCATGCTCTCAAAAGGGCAGCCTGACAGCAGTGAACTGCATCACATTCTAATGGCTTAAAAATAAATGCTGAGCAGCACTAGCCAGCATGATGCAGAGTGCTGGAATCTTTCAGCTGAAGCCCCCTGTTAAGATTAATCTTGGGAAGTAAACAGCTTATGTGTCTCCAAGTAGCTTGAAAGGAGAACTGCACTTGAAATCCAAGCCACTTCAATTATTAATCCTTTTACTACTCTTGCCAGCACTACTCTATCTCACAACCAGAAGGGAGTGGAAGGCTAAATCAAGTCTGGAACTATCTTATGCCTAAATAAGGCTGCTCTGCTAATGCTGGCTTTATGGTCAGTTGTTGGTGAGGTTGAAAAATAAGCTCAGCAAGTTTTCAGAAGGATTGGCATACTGCTGTAGTCAGCTGCACGAGGGCTACTGCTGATGGCTCTAAGGGTTACAAGAACAAGATGCCCATTTTCTTAGTAAGGCTGTTGAAAAAATGCACTGAATGTAAGCAGCTGCTGCTCTAGCATGGCAGAGCCAAGATTTTATTCACATGAAAGCCAACATGAAGCTTGTGGAGAAGAGAACTTCAAAGTCACTGCAGGACTACTGGTCTTATACCTGCTGTGTGGAAAGGCTACATGGGACTGCCTGTAATAAGAGTGAGCCAAGCACTCAGCCTTGCCAAAGCACCAGCAAAAGAACTCCTGGAGCATTTGCGAACTTGAGGGCTTCTGTATTGGACATAAGCCAATAGTGAAAAGAGAGCTGAAGCTGCAATTGTTGTGGCTCTTGTGGAAGAAGAAACAGCTTCTTATGCTTGGAACCCACGTCTTAAAAATGCGTGGGAACACGTGATAGCCAAGATTAACTATAGTTCAAAAGCAGAGCTGGTTGCTTTAAAGTGAAAAAGCTGCTGATCAAGATTTATATCCACCCAAATTACTCACCAAAAACTCAAAGCTGTAATTTTGAAAAAACCTTTTATTGAAAAGTAGTGGAAACACTGGAAAAAGTATAAGTTAACCGCTTGTCAGTGTGTCTAAAATGCATAAAGTGAATTCCTGCTATACAGTAGCTCCAACATGTTAACAACATGATTTGTGAGTCTGCCTTCTCTCAGACCTCTGAAGAAGGTGGTTCCACACACAAGAAGGCTCTTCTGATGAGTTACAGCAGCCTCTCATAGAACAGAAGATAGGCATGGGAGCTCAGCACTTTGGACACAGAGACAGGTTGTACATGTGTATCACTGATGTGGAACCACTGACCTTTGACTGGCTCAGTTTCTAAAGCTGTGAAAAGAAAAATTTAGGAGTAAAAGTTATTAAAAAGAATTGAAGCAATCAGTAAGAATCATAGAGTACAATCATAGAATCACCGAGCTGGAAAAGACCTCCAAGATCGAGTCCAACCTGTGACTGATCACTGCCTTGTCAACCAGACCACAGCACTGAGTGTTACATCTAGTTGTTCCCTGAACACCTCCAGGGATGCTGCCACATCCTTGGACAGCTCCTTCCAATGCTTAACCACCATTTTGTCTCCATGTCTTCCTAATGTCCATTCTAAACCTCCCCTGCCACAGCTTGAGGCCATTTCCTCTTGTCCTGTCACTTGTTACCTGAGAGCAGAGCCCGACTCCCACCTGGCTCCACCCTCCTTTCAGGCAGTTTTGGAGACTGGTAATGTTGTCCCCTGAGCCTCCTTTTCTCCAGGCTGAGCCTTCCCAGCTCTCTCAGCTGCTCCTTACGGGATTTCACCAGCTACATTGCCTTTCTCAGAGAACTTATCTGCTATGGCAGGAAGTTGGAACTAGATGATCTTTAAGGCCCCTTCAAACCCAAACCATTTTGTGATAATTTGTAAAACATTTCTAATGATTTACCTTGAGATTGTCCTCGGAGGACAAGATCAGAGAGGTGGTTGTTCATAGCTCTCATTTTAACATAGGCAGTGTAGTGCCCAGACCTCATTGTTCCGCTGTGTTCAACAACTCCATAGAGAGAGTACAAGACCTTTGTATTCCCTTCAGCCACATTCTAGAAAACCACAAGTTCAGCTATGTCAGCCAGGTGCTGAGTTTCAAAGAATGTAAACTCTTTGTTTGCTGATGAAATGGAAACCAGTTATTAGAGATTCATGCAAGCACTACATTTATGGGCAGTGAAGTACAAGTTATTACACAAACTAACAGGCTTGACAAGCGTTCTACAAAGATTTTGCTATGCAGCTTTGTTATGAAAGCACATTAGAACACGGGAAAGGAGAATCTGATTGTTTTCCCACTTACTTTACATTTAGCTGTACAGAAAGGAGCCAAGTCTATCACTTCTGGGAACTTGATATGCCTGTTAACCTTCCGCAGATTAAATCCAGCCTTAAACAACCAAAGTAGAGGAAAACCCCATAATGTTAAAATGGAGTATATTAAAACCATGCTTAGTTACTAAATGTTTCTGTTAAAAGTTTCAACAATACAAAATTAGTCTTACATTATGAAAAACTGGGAAAAAGCAAACTTTTTTTCTCCTCTGATGGCCATCCAGTGTTCCAACATTATTTTCTTGCCCCCACATGCTGCACTGGAGCACAAGTTAAGATGGCTCTTCAGCTCACTCATAACATTACCATAATGGTAGCAAAAGTGGAAAAAGAATCAGCTCTAATGCACTTCAGTAACTATGAGGACAACTCTTGCCTTCTCACTGTAACAAGCTTGAGGATCTGATCTTAGGAGCATCCAAACTGACACAAACTGTGCTCCCGCCTTAATTACATAATCGCAATAATCATAAAAAAAACCAAAAGGAGATGTTGATAAATGTTATTTTCTTCATATTTCAGTCTCTTGGAATAGGCTACACATTTCCATTTTCTATATGAAATTGGTTTTCATCTAATTAAAGTTGCTTCCCTTATTTGTCAAGTATCTTGATCTCAACACCAAATGGGTTTAAATTTAGAAGAGGCAGTACTGTCTCCCTTTCCCTTCCTCCTTCTCTCTTGAAAAGCTAAAGCCCTGAGTTAAAAATTTTTCTACAATTTGGGAATAAACAGGTAAGTGACTTTACTTCAATATCTGTAAATAAAACTTACGTTACTTTGCTTTCCTTTCATCCTTCCTTCTACCCCACAAGGCTCAGAATCCTCTTTTCCACTTCTGCTAACTTGTTACTTGTTACAAGTAAGGGATCCTATTTACCTGTACTTACTGAAATGCATGAGCCCATGAACAGCTGTAATAGCAGGAAACCATTAATGCTAAGATTCTACTTAATACAGTTAGAGTAATGAGGGAATATGTAGTGAATACGCTCACAAAACAGTGTTTTCCAGTTAATTAAGGGAATAGTCTTTTGTAAGAACACTCCTCAAAGACCACAAAACACAATGCTGCACACAAATGCCTTCCAAACCTTGAGGAAAAAAAACAAATTAGTTTTATAGAAAATAAAAGTAACATTAGCATGTTTTCAAGTTAAGATAGTACAACATGCATATGTACACACACACATATATATATATATATAAACTTGAGGCTATATACATGTATCAGCGTGCTACTTACGTGCTGAAACCTCTTTAAGTGAAGGGTTAAAATTGGAGGAGCTAGAGAGATGAGCATCTGCTTTTTGGCATTAGTATAAACAAACTTCTTTTCACCTGCAGAAAAGAAAAACCACCAAGATTAAAACAAGTACTTTATATCAAAACAAATGTTACAGCAGGAATTTATTTTCACTATTTAAACTGTTACAATGTCATCTACTAGAAGAACTGAGAAACTGAACATTCCCCTTGAATATGATGAATGAAAGTAGACCAAGTTATACAAATACCACTTTAGGGATAATCCCCCCACCTTTACCCACTCAAAAAGCAGATAGGGATATATTTAAAGTTTTCTTTTAAAAAAGTTTGTCATACTTTTTATGTTGTTCTTTGGTCCACAATGCCTTTGTGTACACACATCACACAGTAGTTTATTGGTCTCGGTAAGTGTTTCATTACGGGTGAATTGATACAAACAGTGATGGATTGAACCTTCCTCTGGGTTCAGCTCTTCCCTGTTGGCCAGAGTACAAAATGCCGTTTCGGGGTCATCTGTAGATACTTCGCATATCTTGTTAGGAACAGGCTGAAGGCCATCCATGGTACTCGTGTCAGATTCACTGGCACCCAAGTGGAGTTTTGAAAAGTCTGTAGCAAGCTCTTCCTCATCTTCATTGTCATCATCCTCCTCTTTCAAAGACAGGTTGTCAAGGCCATTGACAAATTTCATAGGAGAATCTAAGCCTTCCATAGAGAGATCTGTGAGAGACTCATTTTCTTCACACTCCTGTTCTGGCTTTCCTGTATTTTCATGCCTGCTCTGAATTTCTGTACTATTTCCCGGTATACTCAAGTCTTTCTGAGCTAAGCAGTGTTCTTTGCACTCATGTGATGATTCTTCTTCTTGCTTCTTACCAAGAGTTTCAGAGCTCATTTCAGTCTCTGATTCTTCAACATCTATCTCTGGCTGTTCAGTTGCACAGAGATCTGACAAGTGAAGCACCTTTCGTTGAAGTTTTTGCTGCCGGCGCTGGCTCTGCACATTTGAATACATAATAAACAAGAGTACAAAAAAAAGTAAGTATGAATTATATTCAGTGTTTCTCACCACTTCTTCATCAGAATGGTTGTTGCATACCATAGATGCACAAGGCAGGAGAGGGAAGAATAATTTATGATTTAATGATCAGAGGTGATCAGTTCCACTAATACTGAACTTAGTCTCACTTAGACATAGTTCCCACTGCTCCTTGTTAAGCAGTATCATCAAAATAATAATGATTCCCTTGATATCTTCTTGATCCTTTCTTATGTCTGTATTTTAAAGTTTTGTGAATATTCTTGCAATAAATGACTGGAAGAGTCTGATAATTAAGGCTACTTCAGACAAGCAACAAAGTCTGCTGGATATTATTACATTATTCCTACAAACCAGTGCTCAACAGAACATCTTAACGGCAAAGACATGGATATAATTAGTCTTTTCAGTTGTGCATTTGAAGGAGGAGAAATTTTAAGCTGTCTCCTCCTTCATGTAAACTAAGGAAACAAAAAGAATTTAACACAAATAGCAAGCACAAAGTGAAATACCTATCTAAACCAACCTTGGCTTGTTTTCTGGCCTGTTTCTTCACTTTTTTCTGAAGGTGCTTACTTGTACCAGGGGGCTCATCTTTCTGCTTAAGGTAATGGTCACTGATTTTATCCTCTTCATCTTCAGATTCCTTTTCTTCATTTTTTTTAATGTTTTCTCTCTTCATAATTTTCACTTTCTACAAAAGCCAAAAAGCCACAGAAGAACCACAGAAACAGAGATATTATCTGAGTTTTCAGCTAAAATATAACATTTTAATGATGTAACATACAACTAACTCGCCCTGGTGTTAATGGAAGGAGTGTCTCACTCCAGAGAGTCCATATGAAACAAGGACTTGAGGAATGAAACAGTTTGTAAAAGCAAGGCTATTGATGGCCAAATTCTGAACGTGTAAAGGGGCAACATCACCTTTGCCTCTAACTGATCTCATTAAATGCATTGAAGAATGTTTTACACAAGCAGAGACGTTTTCAGTTGAATGTCCGGACACAGAATTTTTTTGCTTCTGCTAAAATGAAATTCATTTGTGGCATAAGCTTTTGGCTGTGGGGGTATTTATGAGTAAGCAGTGCTACACAACAAATGTGAAATATTACATATACAGATTATCAATGCAAAACACAAAGCAAATCAAGTGCTTTGAGTGTCTGTAGATTGATCACATAAGTATTCACATACTATCCTATCAACATTTCTTAACTTTATTCCATAACCAGAATATTAGAAGTGTTCTTGGACTCAGTGCAGGAAAATGGATGAAAAAAAGTGACAAAAAGCCCCTAAAGAACTCAAACAACCTGTGTGATTTTCCAGAGACAATTTATGAGCCACAACCTACAGGAATTACTCTCATAAAAAATCTTATTCTGTGTCTTTCTGTGCAATTTTGACTTGCAAAAGAGACTTTTAGAAAGATGCTTAAATGCTTTTCCTAATGATTGTATAATAAGTGTTTTCATATAAACAAAACAAAATATAGGCCAAAAAGTACTATTTCTTACCTGAACATCTAGTATGGGAAGTGACAAATCAAGGAAAGGCTCATGGACCAAGGATACCTTTAAATGAATAATCAAGAGTCCAATTTAATTTTGTTTGGAAGCAGCTAGCTTGCTGTCAATAGGTGTATTTGCATGTTTACATTCAAGGCCTGCTTTCACTTGTGCTCACAACTGTAAAACACAGCTCATTTACCTCCACAAATAGCTTCCACTGACCAAAATCCAGCAGTCACATTACCACAGAAATGAGCAGGAAATATTTTTATGAATTTTAGTTATCTAGTGAGACTGCACCTTAAGGCCTAAGAGACTCATAGCTGTAATCTATCATGATATTCAACTATCCCATTTGCTAATACACTCAATTACTTCATTCTCAGGATATATTATCCCAGTAGTGCTTTCTTCCCTGTCCTCTTGGCAATTCCATGGTCTTTTCATTGTGGGAAAGGGGACAATGTAATCCCCTGAATAAAAAAGCAAAGGGCTCCATAACAATTAATTTGCTCTACGAGCTGTACCACTGGAAGGTGTTTACTGGGAATCTAGGAAGGAATTCTGGTAGAGGCAGCTTGATGCGGACCTCTTTTTCTGGAAGGCTTTCAAAAGGAACTGAAAGATTAACTTTCTAATACAAGGGAAGAAAGTTTCCAGCCAAATCACGCTCCTTTTTGAAAAGTGCGCAGCTAGTCAAGTCTTATTTCTACACACAGTCCCTTTGGGGTTCTCCTGCAGACTACAGGACATTACACTCTAGGTTATTCAGAGCAAGTGGTTTACTTACAGTTCTGCATTCCTCACACATAATTGTGCTGGTTAATTCTCCACCAAAGATTCGATCTACAAAACTTCGTATTCCATTTTTCTTTTCATATTCTGAGAATTCAAAAAGCATATAGTGAAATTCATAATATTACATACAATATATTGGCAACCAATTTCATTACCGCATACCAAATAAAAAAAGGAGAATATAACATGCAAGGTTTATGGTGGAACATGTTGGCCTGTTCTGGACCTGAGGATAGCAAGTACAGCAAGATTCTTAAATTAAGAATCTTTGGTGTATCAGAAGAGTGGGGGTGAAAACACATTTGCAGAAGACAGCTTGGTTAAACCCTACCTCTACCACTTTCTCTGCTCAAATGCATTTCCCTGTTTTCTCAGAAGTACTGCATCTCACTAAGGATTCCCGTTCTCTCTCAGGACTGAAACAACTATCTGAACTTAAATAAACAAGTGCCAACTTTTATCTGACAAACAAAACCAATTTCCTTAGGTTGTAATTTCAGAATAACACGTAGTCTGAATTTAAATTGGCAGCTCATCTCCTAAGTCACGTTGAAAAGTTTAAAAATTTTTCTGTTCATTATTTGAATTTTTTGTACCACTTTTAAGTAACAATGGACTATTAACAGCTGCATAAATCACATTCACATGCTAGTATTTTAACTTTTTACATGTTCAAATGATTAATCATTGCCCAAACATATTTTAATGTATGATGTCTACAGAATCAACTCTCTCTTATCCTGTTAAGAAGGAAATGCCACCAAGTTCAGCAAGACGTTTAAATACAGACTAAAACTATTGAGCCTCTTATTCTAGATGCACACATATTCAAGAGGTGGCAAAAAGCTGTACAATTAAACATGTATCTTTTAGTTGATTCTATTAATGTTACTTTATATATTTCAACAAAAGAGGAGATTTTACAAGTTACTGATGCGGTGATAATTTATTTTACCTTTAATTTTCTTTTTAAGTTCTTCTTCATTTTCTTTGTTAGAGTCACTCAGAGCCTTTAGTATTCCAACACTTATTTGCTGAAATTTTCAAAACAAATATACTCTGTAAAATTTTCTAAACTAATTCATTTAACTACTTCATTTTATGATGTGTTTCAGATGGAGGAAAAAGTATAACCTTCACCAATTAAAAGAATCAATACAAACAACACAAATACCTGTAGAATCACACAATAGTTCCTGTAGATATCAAAAAAAAAAATCAACTGAGAAACAAGGTGCAACCATAATGTTCCAATTAGTATGTAAGAAAATCAGTCTAAGGATGAAATACTTGCCCAAATTAAAACTGGCAAAAAACCTCCATGGAATTTCTACAAGTGCATTTCAGAAATGAAGACATAAGGACATTCTTTAGGATGACTACACATACTCCACTTTTTCTGTGGCTTCTCTTCGCTAATATGCTTCAAGTGCTATGGGCAGCACAACCACTCGACAGAGGCTGACATATCACAGAAAGTGTGTTTTTTCTCCCCTCAGCAGAAGAAAGAGGCTGGGTCTGGGGTAGGAAGAAGAAAGGTATGCACAACTACAACTTTAGCATTCACCTGAATTTCTTCTGTTCTCATTCCATCAAGTAAGTAACGAAGCAATTCATGACTGTCTTGCTGCTGATAACCTTTAAATCGTATTGCTCTGTTAAATGAAATTGTAAAGTATAACTGAACTCAGATATAAACACAGCAAAAACAATTCACACCAAACACACATGGACAAAGTCTCCAGAATATATGTATATAAAAGCAACAAGTTTCTACATATCCTATTTTCTAAAAATATGAAGCCAGCTCATCAGTATGTCACTAAGTAGCTTTCATTTTACTGCTCTTCATTTGTATTTTCTCTTCTTTCAAAAACTGTTAAGTATTCTACAAATTTTATATGCTGTGCTCTGAACTAGAGATAAAGAAAAGAGGAAAAACTGACAGTCTTTTAAACTCTTTCATACTCACTACGATATGGAATTGTACAGATACTCACTTTTTACAAACCTGAGCAAAAAGTTCCTTAGGAGTCACTACTCCTTTTTTTGTCTCTTGCATTTCTGTCACGAACTGATGCATGGCTAGTGTTAAAGGACCTGGCTGATCTAGTTTTATTAGCTGAGGTTCCTGTTTGAAAGAAAAGCAACACAGCTGTTTTGCCTTAATTCAGTGACAGATCCTTAAGCAATAAGTTTTTCCTTTTCAGTTCCTGAAAACATTATTATCAAATAGAATACACAAAATTCCAACATGGCAATAAATTAACCTGAGAAAAACAACGTGTGGCTTATCACAAAATGGTAACAAAACTCAGTTATTTATTGCTCAGTTCAAAGTCTGGATTTCTTGCCTTTACTAGGAAAAAACCCCAATTTCTGAAAAAAAGATTGTGCATCCAAATCTCTAACTGTAGTGACAGGTGTGTTATTTAAGTTAGTGCTACAGACATCCTCTAGTTTCCTATTTTGCATTTAGACAAGTAGCACTATAGCAGGAGTTACACATTTTCATCCTTTATATAACATCACTATGATGCAAGCACAACTTCTACAACAGAGTATTGAATCACTGTTCTTACATTGTGAGCAAAATACCTCCACTGACTTCAGAAGCAGCTTTGTGGAAATCAGTGGTGAAGTTCCTGCTGATTTTACATCTTGTTAGTATTTAGCTGGAACAGCTTTAAAATCAAGAGATAAGTATTGCTTGATTCCTTAACCGGAAGGTGAGCACAAACACTACAGAGGTCGAAGAATATTACCATGCATAGCTCAGGTGACTCAATTTTAACTGTTGTGCCAGGCATTTTAGCTTCTTTAAGCAGCTCCCTCAGGACTGGAGTTTGTGATAAATTCTGTAGAATATAAAAGACAGAAAGAGATTGGAAAATGGGGACAACAGGAAGGGCAGCTGAACTCTGCTAGTCATGTAATTTGTAGCAACGAATTTAGCAGCAATTTATTTTCCCAAACACAGAACTAAAGTGGTTAACTACCATTCTAGACTCTCCATCTGTGATTAAGACGTAGAGGTATATTTCATACAGCTAATGCCCTCTATAAACATTACTTCAGATTGCAGAAACCCTAAATATATTATTATTCTACAGACTAATCTTTTGACAAGTGTATTTACTAGCATTTGTTTCTAAAAAATCAAAAGATAAAATGCAGTGTGGGTATTTGCTTGGTTTAAAAAGTGTTTAAAAGTAAATCAAAAGCAGTTTACTAAAGTACAAGTACAGTGGGAATTTTCTTTGAGTAAAGCTTCAATATCAAGAGCCAAAGTGCACAAGATCACGTCAGTTTCAATACACATGAAAGAACAAATTTATTCTACACTTCTTAGCTGAACAAGTCACACAAGATGGCAATGCCTGCAATTGGGTTATCCTGTTTTTTTCATCCAATATTTACTTCTGATTTTCTGTTGCTGAGAGAGACATTTTTATTACAATAAACACCCATGGTCTTTGAGTACTCATCTCTTACAGTCTATGAGGCCACAAGGGCGATGTGTCAGACTATTTCATATTTTTAAAAAAAAATAGAAGTTGGCATGCTTAATTTATGACAGTGAAAAATGCTCTCCCTCAAGGACAAGGCAGTTTATTTTATTTCCCCTTAGAACAAGTCTGAACCTGCAGCTCCATTTCTTCGTATTTCTCTGGGCCAACACACTATTTTTAGAAAGAAGCCATCATTCCTGGCAGATAAAAAATCATGTTCTAATTGTGTCACTGTAAAATGCTGGGGGCAAGGCTGTTGTGGGCTGTTTTTCATTTTGTTTGTGGCTTCTTTCCTATTCAAAGTTTTTCTAAAAACAACAGCAAGTCCTGTACCTGCATCACTGCATTAAAAAAACATGTATTCCCCAAGTTACTAAGTCCTTTCACAGTGACTTCTCCATTAGCAGCTGAATGAGAATTTTCTTCTTTAAGTGAAACTTCTTTTTCTTGTTCATTTTTGCTGTCCTTTACTACTTTTTTATTTTCAACTTCTTTGTTCTCTTGTTGTTTTTCTACTGAAATAATAAAAACATACCACATATTAACATAGCAACAGGGTATAGGCTAAGAAAGATTATTACTGCCAGCAGCAATCTATGATATTTAGATACTATACATATGATAATTAATTCTTTAAATTTTAAATATAAAACTACTGGTTTAGGTTCTTAAATTGTCTAGGTAACAGAAGTTAAAAGATAAACAGAACAAAACAACAAAAACAACAAATCAAGAACCCTTTGAAATGCCATTTCAAATCAGCATGCAAACTAAACATCTCTTGGCCCACAAACCATTCATGCCAACATCCTCTGAAATTCTTCAAGTGTTATCTCAAATTTTATTGCTGTGTCAAAATCACCTATGTGAGGGCTTTCTACAACATCCAACAGGCTCCCACTGTCAAAGCATTCTCATATTTATTTCATGCACCTAAACAGATGATACTGAAAGGTTTATAGTCTTCAATACAAGTTAAAAATATTTTCCCCCTAGTTATTTTGGTGTACTGCTGAAAATTTCAATGACCTGTTTAATAAAGCCATAAAGGAGTTACAGGCAGTTTTCAAAGTAACACCCACAATGGTGCCAGTTTGGCAGTCAGCTATTGATTAGGTTTCTGGTAAACACACCTGTGAGCTAATACTAACTTTAAAATCAAGTAACACCAGTTCAAAGAAAGCAAGGAAAACAGACAATACAATCTTTGGACAAGAAACAGATGGATGGACAACAACACACAGAACACATGAAATAGGCAACAACTGCACCCAGGTATTCATTGGTTTTACAGTCTAAAACTGAGAAGAAAATTTTGGCAACTGATATGAAGTTCAGATATTAGATATAGAGTAACTGTGTGTCTGGGAAAGACTGACCACTCAAAACACTCTGCTCCCTGGGAAAACTTCAGCTGCTTTCTGAACAAATTGAATTCAGAGACAGCCATGTGGCATAGCTGTTTGTGTTCCACTTCCCACAGGGCCTGTGATTTCACTCAAGTGTTGGAATTTCTGACAGTTATTTGTTACAGCATTTATTTTTATATGCAAATTCTTCCAATTTTTCTAGTGGAAATGCCTTGTACAAAACTAGTTTTGCCATTGTGGAAACTAGGGGGGCTTGCTGGGTTTGTTTTCTTTTAAACAATCATATTTTACAGATAGACTGCAGGCTGAACACAGTATTTTGGAGTTCTAAAAGCACTACAGCTGCCTATATTAAATGTACAGACCCAGTGACAAAATCTCTGCATACTCCTTCCATTACTGGAGACTTAGTCACTCCTGATACATTCACAAACACCCACAAAAATACTTAAAAAAAATCAAATCAAATTATCCTTAAGCAAGGACAACTTTTCTTTAGATCTCAAGACAGACTGAGTGACACTGATGAATAAACACAGCACCTAAGTACTGAAAGTTGATTGTCTATTTGCAGAAAAACTGAATGTCACATTTTTTAAAAGTCACAGTAAAACTGTCTTTTTCTTGTTCTTGTTTGTCTTGTCTATAAAGGTTTAGGGGATCCTGAGCAAAATCCTAATCTAATTAGGTTTACAAGCTAGAATGCTACTTATGCTATCAGAATTGTGACCAAAAAAAGATAGAAAAAGGGGAGAAATTAGTTTTTCCCTTTACCATAAGGTGCTAAATCTAAATTAGTGTAAATTTTGGATTTATAGCACTGTCTCCAACATTTAGGAGACCTGGTTTACTGTATCTATACTATAATTACTTACCTGCATGTGATGAGTCAATACCAACTTGTTTTCTAACAAAATCCACAGTCTGGCCCAAAAGGGTTGAAGTTTTATATGGAACTTCATTATCACATAGGTAGCACCTGTCTCCGCCGCCCCCAAAAGAAAACAATTAATCCTATTTTTTTTTCTATTATTTAAAAATCCTAAACTATTTGCTTGCTTGATGCAATTAATTACACAAAGTTATAAAATTACAAGGTTTAGTGTAAGATTTAAAAATCTTAGAGAAGAATCCAATCTACTTATCACAAAATTAAAACACTTAAAAAATTTTCTTTAGTAAATTATTTTGATGACTGGCACTTGCAATTTACAAATATAAATTAGACTCTTAACAGATACGCTTAGAAACCTTGCTGCAAGAAAAATAAAAGCTGGGAAAGTTTTGCCAAAAATCAAGAAACTAAGATATCAGGCCCTAAAGGAAATGACTTATGAATATTATGGCATATTTTGAATATTCTAACCAAGCAAATACTTAATTGTATTTAAGTTGGATAAGAAATAACTCAAGTGTCCACCATTAAACCTACAGACTTTTATTTGCTCTTCTACTGCTGACAGAAACTCTATTTTTCTCTTTGTGAGCAAAGAAGTGTATAGTTATGCCAGTAATCTGCTTTAGACAAAATCGTGGGAGAAGCTGAGGTCCTAAAGGCTCAAGAAGTGTAAAACCCTGACAGAACACACACAGCAGAAAGAGTTTTACATACACCAATTTTGTAGTTCCACCCAATCAACTCCTTGAAGAGGTGGCAAAAGGTACTGATACTTCTGCATTTTGGAAAATACCAATAACAGTTCTTAGGCAGACTTCAGGATTACCATAATCAGACTCAACTTACTGATACTAAAAGCAGAAGTCTGCAGTAAAATGTTTCCCCAAAACTCTAGCATCCCTCGCATTAGCTATAATCATCACATTTCTTCATATCTCATTAAAAAAAATTGGCCCAGCTTTTGGATCCCTGATTGTTTAGCTATTGTCTATCTGGTTAATCATAAAAATAGGCATCTCACTCCTGGAATAAAAAAGGGTAGTTATTTCCATGGTGTGTTTTAACACCAGAACCTTCTACATGTGAAAAAAAATTTTAGACAACCTTGAAAGAATCAAGGGATTGGAAAAAGTTTTGTTAGTGATGGCTGTTTGACCAGCACTGAAAATGTGTCAACAGCACTTGTAAACTCAAAAGAGCAGAACTTCATGAATTCCTAGAACTGTTTCATCTCCAAAACCTTTCTTTAAACTGTTTACAGTTATTACTTATATCCAATTTGAGCCACTTTTGCATGAACATCATAGAGAGATTTAGTCACACATTCATACAATTAATAAAAGCAAAAGCAGTTTTGATCTGAATTTTTGTACTAGGCCCACTGTGAAGTACAGTTCTTGACTGTGGGTTTTGATTTATAATTAATTTATAGCCAATATATCAATCTTTGGTTAACTTCTTGGGCAAGTTTGTACAACCAAGAAATTTTAGAAGGAAGCCAAACCATCTTACTTTGACAACTTCCTCTCATTTGCAAATATTTTGATTAAAACCCAGGGAATTTAAAGCACTTCAAACCCACAATTTAACTCTAATTTAAATTCACAAAGAGAAGTTCACAAGTTCATTAGTAATATTGTTATTAATAATGTCCATTTCCATTCTAGAATTCATTAAAAGTAGTGCTAACTATGATCAAGTGAATAGATAATATTATACAAAATGAACATAATGACAGATACTAAGTTACAAAACCACATTACTAAGCAAAACAAAAACTGTTCACGTCAAGTACAGTATTTCTGTATAGCGTAGTTTAGAAAATTAGGGTTCCCCCTTATATATATAAATGTATAACTACTTTTGAGAGAAGCAAAAACTACCAGGGACATGGGTTTTGTATTGCTTGATCCAGTAGCATCTCGTAACTCTAGCTGTGCTTCCTGTCTACATGTGGTGTTAAAAGAATCATATTTACCAGGAAGATTAAAAAAAGGGTGTCACTAAGTGCACATCAGATAGAACCTTCTCCCAAGGTCAAAACTTCAGATTTAGAGCTACAGATCAACATTTGTTTTCATGTGTGAGTATTCTGACCAAGTAAAAGCAGTAAAATATGAAGGCAACCACATTTACTAGCTGGTCAAGTTCAACCTTAATTATTAAAATATTCTAATCATAAATTTTACAAGAAAATAATACTTATTCTGCAAATCTCAGCAAAGATTGCTGGGAATGACATGTTTGGAAACATTTTAAAATATGCCTAGAGAGAAATCCCAGAATTCACAAAGAAAGGACAAATTATATCTGGAGAGCCTCTGTTGCTCTCCAGCTCCTGTCTTGTGTTGCCTGACAAACTCACCACACACTCCAGTTGTCCAAACTGAGAACCAAACAGTGGGGCTCTGATCTTGGTGTTTCATAATGCTTTAAAGCATGCTGGTCTGGAGAATTTCTGTTACAGCCCTACAATATTGATAACCATAAGTGTCACAAAATCCACTTGACTGTCAATGAAACATACATAAAGTCAGATTACAAACAAAGTATTAACATGAAAACTGTTCAATTATGTTCAACTAATTGGGATCAACAGATGGCTATCTATTTCAAAATACTTAGTTCTATAGATAATTTACTGGGTGCAGAATAAAGCTGCTCTGGGACTGAACATTTAATGAACAAATTCCAGTTTGAACACCTGAAAGAATGAAACAGAACAAAAACCTCTTAAGCATGCAGAGTTCAAAGTTTCATGAACTTATATGAGCATTAAGATCTTGTAAAAAAATCATAGATTGGGAGCATTTTTATTTTCTCAGTAAAATAATTCAAACTTTCTAGGAAACAAGTCCTCAAAGATCATGTTTTGGCCTTAAACCTGCTAAATGCCTTTGGGCCATCTTCCAAGTACTTCATTTGACATTCAGAGCAGGCATTTTTAAATCACACTCTACAGTATATAAAGTCATCTAGGTAGCACCACCTTTACCATAAAAAAGATACACTATAAGAGTTTAATTAGAAACTCTCTTGTTCCACCATATTATGAGACACTGAAAGGTATTAAGACAAATTAACAACAAAAGAGATACCCTATGGCCACATTTTAGGCATAACCATATCGAAGTGCCTTCATCAGTCTCCTCCTCCTCAGCCTTCTCTTGTGTCTTACTGTCTGCCTTGCAGTCCTGACAAACATGCCATTCCACACTCTGCAGTGCCTTTCTCAGATGCCCTTGGTCCAGTCCTTTACGAATATGCTTGCACACAGGTTCTACGAATTAAGCACAAGAAGGATGTAAGAAGCGTAATTAATGCAAGTATTGAAGACACAGGCAGCAATCCAGAAGCTGGGATAGTCTTTCTAGAGCCAGGGAAACACTGACAATTTATCAGAGTACTAGAAATAAACCTTTTGTTGCCACCATTTACAATCTGAGTATACTGTTGCTGCATCCTAAACTTTACTTTGAGGTGTTTTTATTGCTTAGTGTGACAGCTCTGAATCCATCTTTGGTAAGGTAAGATTACAGCCCCAAGATTGCAAACTTCTACGGGCATAAGAAAGCAGCGCAAATTTTTGTACCTACAGTTCTATTCCTGTCCAAGATTCCAGGATTTTACCAAAGTGCAAATGTTAGCCAACAAGAGAAAAACACAGATATTTAGAAGCATTCTTTTAACTTTCTGAAAAAAATGAGCTTCATCTACAACCTCAAAATTGCCATCTAAAAAACAAACAAAGAAAATTTGTACATTGTTACAGTGGAATTATTCACTATGATCAGTCTTTGTTTCATTTGTGGCATTACAAGACTTTGTCATTGTAAGATCACCTATTTAGAGGCAAAAAAGTGAGATGCCACCAGGAGTTAGAACATAATTGATCTCTCTGCAGGAGAAAAAGAGGAAGAGTTACAGCAGACAGTGACCCTGGCTCCAGGAAACAGAAAATTCCCCAACACCGCCAATAACCAAACCAGACAAAAGTAGCTAAAAAAGGCATCCACTAGAGACAGAAGCTAACACAAGAAGACCAGGACAATCAGGAAACCAGAGTAGAGTAGACTTAAACAGGCCATCTCACCACACCTCCTCAAACTCCAAGTGCTCTCTCTCCCAACTAAATTAACCTGGTTCAACTCACTTCCTCAGCTGGGATCAACAAAAAAGATGGGAAAGACACAATCTGTGACCTGGCAGATAAGGTGGAAGAAGAGAATGCTACACAATACAAGTAAAAACAAAAGCTACAATAACCAGGGTAAACACGATTTAAAAAAAAAAAAAAAAATCAGCACAGGTGAGATCCAGTGGAGCTATGAGAATAAAATTTAGTATTTGGGATTAGGAACTACTAGGAGAACAGAAAGAAGAGGGTTTAACCAAAATGGACTATGAGAACTGAAATACCCAGGGTCAGTACCAAATTAGTGGTCAGAAGAAAGTCAAACTGCTTCACAAAAAGTATTTTAATCACACCTTTTACTGCTAAAGCAAGAATCTTGTGCAGCAAAATTTTCACTAGGGAAATGCAACTTAAGCTTAGCAGCTGACTCCATAAACCCTTTATATTCTGAGTAATTTTACCAATCAGTATCAGTAAAGAACTGTGTGTCTGACTTTCCTGAAAACCAGAAACTAATCTCAGTTTTCAAGACAAGATTATTATTTTCTAGCATACTTAGAAAAGTCACGACACCAATATTTCTTGCTAGACTTGAGTTTCAATTTAAAAAATCCAGATTTTGTAAATGAGACTTCAAAGCCAGTGACTAGTGTAAAGCCTTCTAATGTTAATCAGCTTTCAAGCCTTCTTTGAAGTTAAAAGAAACATTAGGTCCACAAACTCCTCCAAGGAAACATACTCAGTATATCCGGAGACTCATCAGACCGTGTGGTTTTGCCTTTGATGCGTTTCTTTCCCATACTTGTACTCTGTAATTGTTCCTAAAGGGAACAGTGACCTAACAAAGAAAAACAGTAAAATTAGAAGGTGGTTTTGGTTTTCCTTGTTCATTGCTACACAAGTTATTTCTATGGCCAAGCTGTTCCTTGAGGTGAATTAACTTGTTTTAATTTAACATTTTCAATGCCAAAAAAATATTAATTATATTTTAACATGAAAAAATTGTAACTGTATAGACAAGATCACAGTGTGAAAATTACAAAACTCAAATGATTTAAGATGTTAAATCAAAAACATTGCACAAAACTGAAAACTCTAGTATCAAAAAATCCTATAAACCTTAAGGACTTTAACTAACACCACAGGGATTTTATGAAAAAGAATTATCTTTGTCCCAATTAAATCTTTAAGTTATTTGCATTTCCAACATTTCAGTTTTCTTTACTGCAAATTCCCCGTGTCTTTGATGAAGTCTGACACAGGTAAAATACTCTTAACGTATTTGAAAATATACAGACAATGGGAATTCTGATTTTTTAATTTCTTTACTGGGGAATATTTATCATCACCTTCCCCACATATCAAGAAAATAATTCAGATGGGTCTGTTATTTACTCTACCTGTGGACCCTTCTCAACAAGAGTGATCTACTACTACAGAGTCCTAAGCCAAGTGCTTGGCTCCAGATAGGTGGCTACTGCAGATGTGACAGAACATTTTTAGTTTCTAGTCTGTAGTCCCTGTGCCTTAACTGACAAAAGATCATCCAGAAAACTCAGATAAACTTAAAATTCTACGTATGCTATACAGTGAAAACAAGGAAGCTAAAAGGGTTCAAAATCAAGTCTCTGCAATCTTTGCAGGCTAGCTTAACCCTGCAGTCCACCCTTCATGTAAACACAACCAGCACTAAATCTGACCTGTATCAATCCACATTTCCAAATCCGTTTCTTTGCTTGTACTTGGCAGCACACCAGCCCCAGAGCACAACTGCCTGCTTGGAGCTGTCACAGCCAAAAAGTTAGGCCAGACCAAGAGAACTAGAGAGAAAACTTAAGCTGGGGAGAGCTTAGGCATGATACTCACAGAGCACGTTTTGTATGAAAAGCCATTTACAAACAAGAGCATGTTTGCACGAGCATACTCTTAGGGCAGATGAGCCAATTGTTGATGGCTGGTGGGCAGCCACTTCATCGAGAGCAGAATGATCAACTTTCGCAACTTAGCATTCAATTAATTCAGAATAAGAAATAACTGTTCATCAAACAAGCTTCCCCTTCAGCACATTTTTCTGCAAAAAGCTACAAAACTTGATCTGGTATGAACAACTTTTAATTGATAAAATCCTTTCCAAATTGTCCTTGCTCCTGCCGGGAAGGCAGGACACCATCAACACGTGGGGTTGTTAACTTAACCCACGCTGTGCCTGGGCAGACTTGTCCGACAGGCTCTGCAGAAGACTTTGCACGGCACAGCCCTCAGGAGGAAATGCGCAGTCTAAACGACTGAAGTATTTAATGTTTTTTAAGATAAGATAGAGCGGTCTGTAAACGGCCAAACGCGCACCTGCGTTTGACAGACAGCCTGGAAAAACGCACTCAGAGGCTCGCCTGGAGAACCCCCGGGGCGCGGGGGGCAGCAGCCCGGACCCTGTCGCCGGCCAGCACTCCCCGTCCCGCGGGCAGCAGGTGAGTCCCGAGCCGAGCCCAGCCCGCAGCCCCCCGGGCTGGCCCGGCCCGCTCCGCCCGTCCCGCGGCTGGGCCACCCCCGTGCCCGACCCCGCCTGCTTCCGATTGGCTGCGGCAGCTGTCAGTCATGGCGCGCGCCAATCAGAAGCCCCCCGCGTCCCAGCCGAAGCGGTGGCTACAACACGCCGGCGGAGCGAGCCCCGGGCTGGGAGGAGAGCGGCCGCGGCGGTAAGGGCGCGGCGGCGGCACCGGGGGGTTCCCGTCCCTCACCTGCCACTGCGGCGGGGCGAACAACTTGGTGGCGCATGACTCCACCAGGCAGGGCAGGCGGCAACCTCTCACCTCAATCACAGGTGGGTGGCGGGGCGGCGGTCACCAGCTGCCATGCTTCCGGCGCGCTGCATTGTGGGGCCGTGACGGAGCGGGTGGGGGGAGTGGGATGTGTACGCGCATGCGCGGGCGCCACGCCGCCTCGCTTTCCCCTCCCCCTTCTCTGAGGGGTGCGTGGAAGGGCCGGGCGAAGGGAGCGGTGTGTTCGAGGGACACGGTCCCCAGCTCTCACGACACCTGCGAGCGGCCCCCGCAGCAGGCGTCCGTGGAAGACGTTGGTTTGGCGACACACCAGTGGGTCCTGTCCCACCTCAGCGCAATGGAAACTGCGTGGGCTGTCTGTGTGTGCGTCACCCACGCTCCCCGGCAGACACGAGCCGGTTATGATGGGCTTGTTCAAAACTATTAATATACATTAAGTCTTCAGCTCCCTTGTGAGGGGGAGGTGGAAGGGCAGGCATTCTCTGGCGACCATTGGCACCTGAGGACAGGACATGAAGCTGTGTCAGGGGAGGGTCAGATTGGGTATTTAAAAAAAAAGTTCTTCCCCCCCCAGAGGGTGGTTGGGAACTGGAACAGCCTTCCCGGGAAAGTGGTCATAGCACCGGCCTCACAGAGCTCAAGAAGCCTTTGGACAATGCTTTCAGGCATAGGGTGTGGCTCTTGAGATTGTCCTGTGCAGGGCCCGGGAGTCGGACTCGATGATCCTTTTAAATCCCTTCCAACTAATTTTATTCTGTGGTTCTGTAACTTGATTTGCATAGGAGTAGTTAATGGACTTTGTCCCATATTCAAGCCGTACTTTTCTTCCCTGATTTTTTCTTTGTTCAGGAAACAACAGAAATGGCCAATCAAGAAGAAGCGGAGATACAAATTTCAGAGTTAGATTTACTGTCTAGCATGTTTCCTTATGAGGAAGAGTTTGCTGTGACAGACCAACTGGCTCTAGCTGAACTGAAACACTATGTTGAAAATGAGTCTGCAGAGCTGCCATCTTCAAAAGTTCAGTTCATACTGAACATAAAGGCAGAGGTGCCTAATGCCTCTATGGTACTGTAAACACCTTTTTTTCTAAAAATTAATTTTATTACTTTGTGGGATTTTACCACTTACTTGAACTAAGCATTCGCTCATTTGTTTTTAGGTGGAATTCTCTATGGCCTGTGCTTTACCATTTAAATATCCAACTGTTCTCCCAGAAATTACTGTGAGGTATGATTGCTAATAACATTTATAAGTTAGTGTGTTGCACAAGTACAGTAATGATCAGAGAAAACAGTCCTTTTTTTTTTTTCTTTTTCTTAATGATTTACTACCAAATTAAGCCAGGTGGGCAACTGTGCTGAAGGAAAAACAAATATACAAGCTTATGAATTCTCTGGGGTGCACAGCAAATAGTGAGGAAAAGGGAAAAAGTGTGAAGGACCCATCACCTATACAGAAGGATTACATGTAGATACTGTTAATAGGTCTGATGCTCAAGGAGAGACACTTGTCTGTTTTGATAAAGCTTACCGCTAACTAAAGGGGTGGAAAGATAGTCAAAGGTCTTGTTTTTCCCTTGTCACAATCCTATTCTTCCAGCCTTCTGATATTTTTTATTTCTGAAAGAAGTAGGCTTGTGTATTACAGGAAATTAGTTCAGCCACCATACTTAACTCTTCAAGTATCTTTTTCTTGATTCTGTTTTACAGGTTGGTAATGCTGTTTGTGAATTCAAGAATTGGCACCCCAATTAAATACTAATTAAGATGTTTTCATAGCTAATATGATTTAAATAGCAATAGCAAATGCATATTATCTAACTATGCCTGATTTTCTTGGCAGCTTGAAACAAAACTTTTGAAAAGCTGGGAAAGGGTCTGGAGCACAAGTTCTATGAGAAGCAGCTGAGGGAGGTGGGGTTGTTTAGTCTGGAGAAAAGGAGACTCGAGGGAGACTATCACTCACCAGAACTATCTGAAAGGAGGTTTTAGCCAGGTGGAGATTGTCCTCTTCTCCCAGGGAACCAGTGGCAGGACGAGAGGAAATGGCCTTAAGCTATGCCAAGGGAGGTTCAGGTTGGACATTGGGAAGAATTTCTTCATGGAAAGGATGGTCAGTCATTGGAAGGAGCTGCCCAGGGAGGTGCTGGAGTCCCCTCCCTGGACGTGCTCAGTGCACGACTGGATGTGGTGCTCAGGGCACTGGTTTGGTTGACAAGGCAATCATCGGTCAAAGGCTGGACGTGATCTTGGAGGTCTTTGCCAGCCCTAAGGATTCTGTTATTCTGTATTTCTAAAAACATTCTAAATTGTAAACACACATATATATTTATATGCATTTATATTTTTCTTTAGGTCATCATTACTAAGCCGCTCTCAGCAGATTCTCCTGAACTCTGATCTAAAAACGTATTTGATGCAAAACTTCAGTGGCGAGCCCTGCATGCTGAGTGCGAGGGAATGGGTTAAAGACCATGCAGCTGCTTACATCGACAAAGATCTTTCCTCTTCCTCAGTGACAGCCTCAGATGCCACACAGTCACAAGTCACCATGTTCACTCGATTGTGGATCTATAGTCATCACATTTACAACAAACAAAAAAGAAAGAATATTATTGACTGGGCCAAGGAGCTCTCTCTGTCAGGGTTTTGCATGCCAGGGAAACCAGGTGTTGTTTGTGTAGAAGGTTTACAAAGTAGTTGTGAAGAGTTCTGGTCAAGGTTAGTTTTACTTTGTACTTAAATGCCATTAGCAGTTAGAATACTGCATGTTGCCGTGTTGTACATGTGGCGAAGGTGGGAAATCCAACTGCCTGTCAACCTGTGAAGATCAGCAAAGTATTTGTGTTTATAATGCATGTACAACTCTGAATATCCACTGTACTGTTGGTTGCAACAGTCAAAGCAACCAGTACTGCATGGTGCACATTCCCCTGTGTTTCACTTTTGTAGAGATGGACTGCAGTTTCCTAGTTGTGTTAGATATGTGTGCTGTTATATCACTTTACATTTGTGTTTTATTCTGCTCCCATCATTTATCCTTCTGAGTGGTGCTGTCCAAATAAGCATTGTAATTCAATTGTATCAGCTAAGAGTGTGTGAGAATTCTTAGCATGGGGAAGGCAGAAGTGAGCCCTGAAATGGAAACCACGCCTTCATTAACTGTTTTGTGAGGAATAATGTTAAAGTTTTTCAGTCCTGAGGAGATATAAAAAACCAAGCTCCTGCTTATGAAAGTGTTTGCATGTGAGTAGGTAGTATTTCTATCACCAGGTTGTGAACCATTATCTCTGTCCATATATATACACAAATAGAATTTATTGATTTTCATGATAGTAGTTATTCTATAGTATTTCCTGAAACAACCTTTATTTTATAGGTAGATTAATATTTCTCCAATTGCTTTCAGGGTAAGAAGATTAACATGGAAAAGAATTCTTATTCGGCACAGAGAAGATGTTTCTTTGGAAGGTGGAGGACATGCTGAGATCCAGAAGCAACGGAAGTTCCCCACTTTGGAAGAAAAATGTTTTGATGCACATGGTGCCAGGGGAAATCATATGGATTTGGGGCAACTATATCATTTTTTAGAAGAAAAAGGATGTGCTGACATATTTCAAATGTACTTTGGGGTTGAAGGGCATTGAAGGTGTTGAAGATCAGCACAGGCCTCAGCACCTACATTTCTAATTTAATGCTCATAACAGATTCCTTAGCTTTTCTGCAACAGATGATCAAGATGGGAATAAATAATTCATATTTTATATGATGAATCCAGTTTTCGATGAAAACAAATATCCAGTGAAAATGACTATATGAATGCTTTATATACTGCCTGATGTTAAGGAGATTTAGGGTACATACCTACTTAAAATGAAAGAAAATGTGTTTGATAACCTATTAGACAGTTACAGAACTATAGATGGATGAACAGATGGAATATGGTGAATGAATGTACAAATAAGAAAGGACAAATGCAGTGTGGGTATCTCAGGAGCGAGAACATGATGTTTACATTAATTGGTACTGTTTACATACACTACATGGAAACTTTGTTTAAACGATTTCTGCTTTCTAACAGAAAGTTTACTAAGCCGTGAGATCAATATTTTATTTAAAAACAAACAAAAGGAGGGAGCAAGTTTACACAAGTCTTGCTCATGCTACCAGGATGAGCTAGGATGCCTACTCTAAGGCATAAGAATTTTCTGTAGGTAAAAATGTATGCAGATAGGAGAGATACCATGGTGGCTCCACTGCATCTATTATTTTGGTTTGAGAAAAGCAGCAGTTTAGCAAGGATTAGGCTCCCTTACATCAAGCTCCTAAACTCTGAAACGATTCTCATCCTCCTGAGTTCACCAAGTTTTCAGCCCTATAATATGAAGTGCATCATGCTGCATGTATTCTTGAGTCATGTTTCAACAAAGTTGTATCAGTGAATGGTAATTTTGTGGATACTGTATCTAAACCCCATGGCAGAAAAAGCAGACAATGGTTTCTTTGGATTAAATATTTTTATTAAATATTGTAGTAATGTTTCTGTACACATCCAGTAAAATTGCTAACATTCAGATCTCTAGTATGAACTTGGAACACTATGGGATACTTCACAGCGATGTCATTCGACAAGTGTGGGTAAAACTTTCCCAAATCCAAAGTCCTTGCAAAGGTACAAGAGCGCCGCGGCTCCATAAGGCCGCTCGAAGTTGAAGATCGATGGATTTTATTTTTTTTTTCTTTCAAGGATGGTGTTGGCCTTAAGGCCTCACCAAGCAGGTTCCCTCCGGCGCCGCGCGCCCCCTGGCGGCGCCTCGCTGCCCGCGGCCGCCGGGCCCCGCCCCGGAACTGTCGCGCTGCCCGCGGTGGCTCCGGCCGGCCCCCGGTGCCGCCGCCGCCATGGGGGGCAAGAACAAGCAGCGAACCAAGGGCAACCTGCGGGTGAGCGCGGCCCGCGGGGCCGAGGAGGGCGGTGGGGCCGGGCCCAGGCCTCGGGGCTCGCGGTTCCGGCACCTCCGGGTGTCCTGGGCGGGGGCCGCGGGCCGCCGGAGCCCGGCCCCCACGGCAGGGCAGCGCGATCTTCGGGCCCAGTTGTGGTATCTGGGGCCTCTTGTCGTGCTTTAGGGGAATGTGACTGCTGCTGCTGTGGTATCTGTACGGAGAGGGGCAGCACAATCACCGCGGGTGTAGATTCAGCAAGGTGCCAGTGCTACGTTCGGTGTGTTTTTCTGTGCAGAGTCTTAGAATACACTCTTTCCACAAGGCCTCGCTCAGGACGTGGGAGAAGTCTGGTCTTCAGGTTGCCTAATTCCTCCCTGGATTTAGGGAAGACTAGGGAACGCAAAGCAGCATGTCCGTAACAGCTCACGTGCAGAAAAGGTGATTTAAACCCCACAAGCTCACAGAACTGCTGCTATCATTAGAAAATTAAAGATTAGATTTCTAATTAGAGATTAGAAAATGTCCCAGAAGGCATTAAAGCATCAGTCAGTGTTGGGGCAGTCTTTCCAAGAGAGTGTAGTTGAAGCAAACCTGAGCCAATGATACGATGAGCAAATGAGGTAAATGAGAAGAGGTGCTGAGCTCCAAAACACACAATGTGCGATGGTATTTATTATACTTATTACATATGCATGTTTTTGCTCCATTCCTCTAAATAATTTTTGGCCACTTGGTTGGTGGGAGAATCCTTTGTTTTGTCTGTGTCTTTTTATTTATTCAGAGATACAAGGAGCATTCCCTGGGAGCTGTATTGGCCCATGATAAGAGCCAGGAAAACCAGAAGTAGTGAAGGAGGATAAATAATTTTTTAATAAATTGTTTGCTTGCAGAAGGAATTTTCTGTTAGGCTTTTTTGTATAGTAAAGAAGCAATAAAAGCAATAAAATTTTCCATAAATGTTCATGCATTTTGAGAAAAGAGAATGCTGATTTGCAGAATCATAGAATAGACTCAGAAATGTTTGGGTTGGAAGGGACCTTAAAGCTCGTCCAGTCCCACCCACTGCAATGGGCAGGGACACCTTCTGCTAGATCAGGCTGCTCCAAGCCCTGTCCAGACTGGCCTTGAACACTTCCAGGGATGGGGCAGCCACAGCTTCTCTGGGCAATCTGTGCCAGGAATTCACCACCCTTACAGGCAAGAATTTAATATTTAATCTAGATCTACTTTATTTCAATTTGAAGTCATTCCTCTTTGTCCAATCACTACAGATCCTGATGAAGAGTTCTCTCCAGCTTCCTTGTAGGCTCCCTGCTGATACTAGGATACAGAGGGCTCCCTGGACCTTTTCTTTTCCAGGCTGATCAGTCCAAACTTTCTCAGCCTGATCCTAAAGAGAAGAACCATTTTCTAGGTCAAACTTCTATGTTTAAAGCACAGGTGGACTTCTCTTTGTGAGACTTTATTTTAATTAGAAGGTTAATTATACACTATAAATTGGATCATATCTTCAAATGCATGATGTGTGCAAAATAAAATGAAATAGGTCATTGACTCCTGTCCCTGTTTTTTGTCAGCCTTCTAGCAGTGGCCGAGCTGCAGAGCTCCTTGCCAAAGAACGTGGAACAGTGCCTGGGTTTATCGGCTTTGGAACATCTCAGAGCGATCTAGGATATGTTCCTGCAATTCAAGGAGCAGAGGAAATAGACAGCCTTGTGGATGCTGATTTCCGAATGGTGTTGCGAAAACTTTCTAAAAGGGATATCACAACCAAGTTAAAAGTAGGTGTATCCTACTTGCCCCCTCTAATTTATTTGTTTTTAATCGGAGAATAATACCGTTTTCTTAAGGGTGGAGGAGAATGTGCCTAACACTAATTTCACTTTGGTGGATTTGCTAGAACTGCAATCCAAAAGATATCTGGATAACTTGTAGCAAGGTCCCTGATGCAGTTATCTCTATAGATGCTCAATTGCAAGAAATTAATTGGTGTTTGGAAAACGGGAGTTGCAGTTCAGATATAAATTGGTAAATTACAGAATAAATCAACCTGACTTCTTAAGTCATGCTCTTGATATTTTGATTTTAGGCTATGCAAGAGTTTGGGACAATGTGCAAGGACAGAGAAGCAGAAGTTGTTAAAGGTGTTCTTCCTTACTGGCCGAGAATTTATTGTAAAATTTCACTAGTAAGTACTGAAGTATTTGAATTAAAAACTTACCATGTATTTCCTGTGGCTACCTCTCAGGTGGTCATTGTTGACCTATCTACCTTTGTTGGAATTACTGACTTGTTCTAGGAGAAACATCAAGTTGAAGGAAAATACTGTTCTTTTTTTTGTGGATGCAATTTCAGTATTGGCAGTGGGTGGAATCTTGAACTGTTGATGTCTGGGCTGTACTTCCTTGATAGGTCTGTTAGACTTTATGTTTAAAAGGTGGTACTATATTTCTTAGGAAAAGTTCTTTTATGTGGATTCCAGAAAGGCTAGAGAGTCTGTTCAGTTAACGTAATTCTAAATCTTTTTTATCTTAGACTAATACTTGACTAGACTTAACACTAAAAGAAAACCCCAAACCCAAATATGAAAAGACCATGTGTAGCCAGATTAGCAATAAGTTTTTTATATATTTACTGTATTTCCAAGCTCTCTGGAGTGGCTACTGTTGGAGACATGATATGGGACAAAATGAATCACTATTCCTACCCATTAGAGTAATTCCTAATGTTTCTTTCTGGAGTCAAGAGTGTGGAAAATCATGATGTTGTAAATTCATATGCAAATAAAGGATAGTGATGTACAGCTTTATGATAGTTCTAGTTCAAAAATGTCTTCAGGGCTTCCTGTTTCTCCTGTCTCTTCTCTGTCTGTAGAATGTTTGTATAAATGGGAAACAAAAACTGCAGTTAGGGATATCAGGGAAAGGTTACAATTCTGAGTGTAGAACACTTCAGGAGTATGATGCTATGAAATTAGGACTCTCCCCATACCTTGGGATACCAAAACTTTTTTGTTGGTGGTGTGTATTCTCAAATCTATGTTTCAAATCCAATTAATTGCAAACATGGCTTTTTAATCACTCTTTTTGCTTTGAAGTACTTGAAATCAAAGGTACATTTCTTAAACCAATAAACCTTTCTCGTTTTCTTCTTCCTTTTTTTGTTTAACAGGATCATGATCGCCGTGTTCGAGAAGCAACTCAGCAATCTTTTGAGCAACTGATTCTTAAAGTGAAAAAACACTTAGCTCCTTACTTAAAAAGTATCATGGGTTACTGGCTGATTGCTCAGTGTGACACTTACTCCCCCGCTGCTTCTGCTGCAAAAGTAGCTTTTGAAAAAGCTTTTCCTTCAAGCAAACAACCTGAAGCCTTAGTATTCTGTAAGGATGAAATTCTTAATGTGAGTTTATACTGTTATATTTCTTTAAGGTTTTGTATAGATAAACGTCTATTTAATGTTTAAAACTCATCTTTCCTCCATCTATTCTCCACGGTTAAATTTCTTTCTCACCTGAAGCTTTGCTCCTGTGAAGAGAATCATAGAATGGTTTGTATTGGAAGGGACTTTCAAAAGGTCTTCATGTTCCACGCCCTGCCATGGGCAGGGACACCTTCCACTAGACCAGGTTGGTCCAAGCCCTGTCCAGCCTGGCCTAGAACGCTTCCAGGGATGGGGCAGCCACAGCTTCTGTGGGCAGCCTGTGACAGGGCATCATCACCCTCACAGGGAAGAACTTATTTTATAAGGAAATATAAAAAAAATAAAAATAGAATGCAGAGAAAAAAAATACATCTTTTTTTTTGGACTTGAGAATGACTGGAACTAGAGGAATGAATAGTGAATTTCCTTGTGTACATTCCTATATAATGATGCTCAGTCATCACATAGTGTTGCTGACAGAGGGAGTAATGATGCTGGAGTACTTTAACTGCAGTGAAAAAGGAATGAAGAATGCTGAGCAGTGTTTCAGCATCTACAAGTTTAGTTCTGACCAAGGTTTATACTCTTCTGTCAGTCAGGTAAGATAATGAATTGACTGAATTAAAAAAAGTGGAAGATTGCATTGCTGGCCCATCATATACAAACCTAACTATTTTGATTTGCCTCAGTTTGGCTTCTTTTTTTGCAGGGGCCCATTGGCATAGGACTGTAATTTGCTAAGTATTACGAAGACTTAATTCAAACAGTACCACAGCTTCTATGTTCGGCATGAGTCAAATTCTTTTCTAGCATGTTTACTAGCATGTCTAAAATACTAGAAAGACAACTCAGAGATTGCAGAATTTTATTGTAGGGTTGTCTCTGAATAATGTATGGACTATGTTGTTCACATATAAATACTAGATTTCTTCATGTTTATATGTATTGATTTTTTCCCCCATAGGTACTTCAAGATCACCTTCTGAAAGAAACAGCTGATACACTCAGTGACCCTCAGTATGTTTACCTGCTTTAATGTATATTCAAGTCCTTAAATCTTGGTCTGTATTGGGTCCTCTGTCCCTGGAGGTAGTGAATTTAGTTTTGTTTCAAGAGATAGAATAATTATTTGAGTCCAGATCCCAGCAACTTTGTTTGGAAGTTAAGTATAAATAGTTTTGAAAGTATTATCAGTTGTCTAATTCTTGTTTCAGCTCTTTTAAGAATAGCATTTGTGAGTCGCTGGAAGATGAGATGACTTGAAACTCTTATTTTTGTAACACTTCATGATGTAATTTAGAACCTATGGAACATTGCTGTCACCTGAAATCAAAAGAACAACACAAAAAAAAAATGAAGACAGTTTAGTTTAGAAAAACTTGAGATGCTTGCTGGTTTATTTGTAGTTCACTTTAACTTTTTTGTTTGTTTTGCTTTCTGAGAACTGTACCAGAAGAAGAAAGGGAAGCCAAATTTTTCCGGATTCTGACCTGTTCCTTGTTAGCTTTAAAAAAGTTGCTCAGCATGTTGCCAAAGAAAGAGATGCATTCATTGGAGGAGAAGTTAATGTCACTTCTGTCCCAAAACAAATTTTGGAAATACAGCAAACACAGCGTATCACAGGTGACTTTTTAATTTCTTCTTTATTTTGCTTGGTTTTTGTTAAAGGTAATGCACTTCACCTAAGGAAATATTAGTTACTTGTATTCTACAACAGTGAACTTTGTACTTTGCTTAGATTTGAAACAGCCTTCTGGTTTCTAGGTAGATTCTAGAAAGGCTAAAGAGTATGTTCAGTTAACATAATTATAAATCTTTCTGATCTAGGACTAATATTTGACCAGACTTAATGGTAAAAAAAAACCCCAACTCCATGTAGACAATATTGCTTGAAATTTGTCCAGTAAGATAAATTTTTGTTTTCATGTTATCATGGTCTACTTCTTGGCAAACTGCCAAAAATAAAAATTCATGTACAAGATACAACTCTGTCAGCTTACAGCATGTGTTCTTAGTGCTTTGGTATTTTCATTTTTTAAACCATGTTACTGGTCTTTAGTCTGCCAAGACCAGCAGTTCATAGAGTGATGGATTCATGCAATAGTATTTTGTTCAAAAGTTTTAAGTTGCTTCTGGGAAAAAATGCCTTTTGAGAAGTATATAAAAATACAAGTGTTGATAAGCATTTTATCGCTAAACAAATTATATTAAAATATTTGGTAAGACTGGTGAATAATTGCTTTGTTTCTTTGATTTTAATAGTATTTTAACCTTTGTTAATCGGATAAATATGAGGATGGCATGTTGTAAGGTATTGTTGACTTTAAAAGTAGTCTTGGAAACTCCATGTAGTGACAAATTCTGTTTTTTCTTCTGTGGCCTCTGTCAGGTTCGCTCAGCTTTCTTTGAGCTGATTTCTGCTTTTTGCCAGCATTTGCCTGAGGTGGTGAGAGCTGAAGCACCAAGAGTTTGTCCTGCTGTTCTTCTCAGCATTGATGACAGTGATGCAGTGGTGTGTCCTGCTCTTTGGGAAGCAGTGCTTTATACTATCACCACTATTGAGGTAATGTGGGAAGCCTAAGGGACAGTTATTTTAATCAAATTTTACTTTTCACCAAGTGGTAGTGTTCTCTGTGTAGAATTAGGAAGACAGGCTTGTCTGGGTTTTCTCTATGATTAATAACAGGAACTCCTTAAGGCTGCATCCTCCTTCTTTCAGTGTAATTCTTAAATATATCATGTCTAGCATATCTGTCAGAGTTGTGTTATAAATTTAATTTAATTAACCTGAAACCCTTTCATTAAATGTAGTTATTAGTAAGTCAAATAGTGCTTAAAACCTTTTTCTTTGTTAAAGACAGTTACAAAAGTGACCTGGAGTGCATTTTTGGTTAGTTGATTTCCCTTTCAAATGTAAAAGTTTTATAGCTTTTTTTTTTTTTTTTAATTTTAAGTGAAACACCAGCTTTGCATTTATTAGCAGGATGAGATGTTGCCATAGGCGGGGATGCTTTGAGGGTTTAACACTGCAGATCCCTTTTGCAACTGCTGGAATGAGCTGTAACAAGTTTTCATGAAGAAAAGCCCCTGAACAGTCTTTGTTCAGCTTGTTATAAATATAGGTACCTTGAACTATAACAAATACTATAAGAAATAAAATAGATCAGGTGACAAAAAATTTTAGGGAGGGGAATGTGCCAAAGCATCTTCTAACCATCAGAAAATTTTTGAAGAGACTTTTAAAGTTAATGATACTTCTAAAGTCAGTCATTAATTGATCTTGATAATGAGAACTTAAAATTAAATACAGGTCTAGTTAAATAATGATTTCTATGAAGCATTATGAAAGCATTATCAAAGAGAAACCTTTAATTGCAGTTGGCTAACAAGGAAGGTCAATTGATTTTAAACAATGCAGAAATAGTTTTGTCATGTTAACTTCTTAAATTCACAAGCTGAAATAGGGAGAAAGTGATTTTAAAGAATACTGGCAAGTGAGTAACAACAGAATTTACATTTCACAATAACTTGTTTCAGCTATAATACAGGGAGGTAGGTTTAATGGCTAGCTTGGGAGTTCTTCTGAGGCAACATATTGTTGTTTAATTTATAGTGAGTGAGTTTCTTTCTGTAGGGCTGTTGGAGTCATGTAAATGCCAAAAAAGGAGTTCTGCCAAAGCTCTGGACCGTGCTTCGCGAAGGTGGGCGAGGATTAGCCACTGTTATCTACCCAAACCTCCTGCCCTTCATTAGCAAGGTGCCTCCTGACGTTGTGGAACCGAAGCTGGAATACTTCAGAGTTTTTTTCAGCTCTATAGTTCAAGGGTATGGACCACAAATTTATTTATTTGGAATCAGTCTATTTTACATTTGGAAATAAACTAATCTTTAAGCATTTAAAGATGAATGAGAATCATACTTTAAAAAATTTTTTCAATATCCCAAACTGGAGTCAGTCCTTTGTGGATGTTCCTATTGTCCTAAATCTTCAGCTTTCCTTTTGATTTTATTACATCTTCTTTACATGAAGCATTCTTGTCTTTCCTTGTCAAAGCTTCGTGTTTATTCCAAGACCAGTTTGAAAATGGAAAATCAGTTATAATTAAGGGAGACTCATAAGAATCAGGTTCTTCTCACCAGTGTGTAATTCTTACAGAGGGGATTAGCCTTGTGATAGTGACATTTCCTTTACACAGGGATAGTAATTCTCGTGATGCTGCTTTTTAAAGGATTGAAACTGCTTTTACTTTGTGCCTTTAAAATACATCAAAGCCAACTTTCTATCAAAGGTAAATTAAATGTGCACCTGTGCACTGTGTTCTCAAAAGCATACAGAAATTATTTTATGAAATACTGAAATTTCATTTATTTAAACAAAAATCAGTTCTCGACTGATGTTGGTGTAGCAATTAGTGGAGCTCTTGAGGAAGAGAGTTATGTAGGGGTTTGATTGAAAAGTGTATAGAATTTTATTACAGGTAGTAAAATGATTATAATATTTCTATGATAATTTGTATGACCTAATATTTATTAAAAAGCAAACTAATTGCAGATTTTCAGACTCAGAACTGGTGAAACTGTCTTTAGGTGGCTTTCTTTTCTTTTTTTTCTCTTTTTTTTTCCTTCTTTTTTTTTTTTCCTGCAATGACAGAAAGTGACACTTTCTGAGCCTCTGTAATTGTGTAAGATTGCAAAGGAGTTTTGACAGCCATCTGAAACACGAGACAGTGTGCTTGACTGTATATGGTTTCTCTGTTTACATAGATCTTTTTTTTTCTGAATGCCAAGACTGGATGAAGAAGTTATTTTGATGTAGGTTCTATTAAATGCTTGGGTTTATTGAGTTTATTTTGATCTGACTCCCATAAATGATTCTGTGATCCTGTATTCTTATACTGGTGTTGTCTGGATCAGAACAACATAACTGAGGGTACCCTGGTAACATTCATACTGGGTTTCTTGGAAGCACAGCTGACTGTGTCTTCTTACAGGTTGTCAAGTGAGAGGACAATAGCCAGCCCTTCAGAAAGTTCAGCAATTATAACTGCATTTATGGAGTGTCTGTGCTTTGCTGTACTACAGAAAAGAGAGGAAGAAGACCAAAACCAAATTCATCAAATGCTTATATGTGACCAGGTATTCATCAGAAATACTTAATACTGTTGTATGTACATTTAATAATTCAAAATTAAAGAAAAATGTGAATTTTAGGTGAGGATTTGCTTCTCTGTTCAGAGTTTCTCTAGATTTTATGAAAAAACCCACACAGAATTGTCAAGGTTGGAAAAGAGATCATCCAGTCCCACTGTCAGCCCAGCACCACAAAAATTGCCCCCAGGACATGTCCCCAAATGCTTCATCCAGGCATCTCTTAAGCACTTCCAGAGGTGGTGACTCCACCACCTCTCTGGGCAACTTATTCCAATGCCTGACCATGCTTCCAGTGATTTTTTTTTCTTTTTTTCCTAATACCTGGTCTTCCTGCTCTCCCCTGCTGTGATTTGAGGCCATTCCTTCTCATCCTTTCACTTGAGACATGACAGAGGAGACCCGCCCCCACCTCCCTTCAGGGAGTTGTAGAGAGCAACATGTAACAAAAAGTGATGGTACTGAATTTAGGGTTTTTTTTTCTTCCTACGAAATCCTTTTACTGTGCAATTTAAGTTATATTTAAGGGAAAAAAGTGCCTCCCACCCTGTATATTTTGATGATATGTTCAAGCATAAGTAATTCTGATATTTGCAGAACTGCTTCCAGAATGTTTTTCAGATTATATAATTTCTTGGCATTGTAAAGAATAAAATGATTTTATAAATTGGATCACTGTTCTTTAATACTTTTTTTTTGTCTTTATAGCTAATTCCTTTTACCCATGCTGTAGTTAAGGAGCCCAAGTTACAAAGTGGACCATTATTTTATCAAATAACAGAAATGCTGAGTTCCTGGGAAGCTAAAGCAGAACTCTCCAATGATGATGGCACAGATGAACTTTTCCAGAAACTGTTGTCAGAATTTTGGGACCATCTTTTAAAAATGTGTATACTTCATGTTGATAGGTTGGATGCTGATGAGAAATCATTGTTTGCCATATCTGGTATGCTAGAAATTCTTCAAAATCCAAAGAGTGCTACGAAACCAAACAATAGAAAATCTCTAAAAATCAGATTTACAGACGAGGATGAATCTGAAAAAAACACAGAGAATCGAAAACTCACAGAAATGAGAAATGGTGACTCTGAAATTCAGGCTGAATTGCAGCAAACTTCACGTCTAAGGAAAGAACCTCTAGAGAACTTAGTCTGCAACCTTGCTGAGCTGAGCATTGTGTATGTCAATGAACAGAAGTCAGAACTGCATTTGAAATTTCTCTCTGCCCTGCTCAACTCTTTTTCCTCAAACAGAGTTTTCCAAGTACTTTTAGAGCAGGGAAATGATGTAAGCCCTGCTCAAGATAAATCCGAAAATGAAATGAAAGCTCATAACCGAAGTCCAGCTGTACAATTCCTGTATATGAATTTAATAACTTGGCTGAAAGAAGACTGGAGAAAAGACACCCATTTCCTGGTTGATATTTTATTCAGTGTACTTCAATGTTGCAACAATGGTGATGAAAGGAAAGTAATTCTTGATGATTTAGCAAAGGTATGACTTGTGTATTATGTTACTAATTTTTAACAAAGTCATTGCTGTTTCTGTGGGCTGTGTTTCATTAATAGTCTTCCTTTGGCACTGTTACATGGAAGATAGTTCTACATGAATTTGGATAAAGTTCAGCATAAGGAAGGTAGTTTTAGGAGAGTTTGACATGATAGCATTGAGATGAAAGGTTCTGTTTCTGTCCCTTTCTAAATGGTATAAATAATTTTTAAAAAGCAACATTAGAATTTCTCTGCTCTTGCTTCTTTATACTTTTATAATAGTCATTGGTAACCTTTTGTATAAATACAGTGCCTTATTTTGTCATAGAGAAAGATTTGGACAAAAATCAATAACTTTGTTACTGAATTTTAGCAGCTTCTACTTATGCCCTACAAAACAGTTTAAATGGCATTATTGCTTCTTTTTCAGCAAAAATTGTTGTTAAATATTGAGGAATTTTGTTTTTTCTTTTCAGATGGATCTGAAATGGGTTATTTTTCTCCAGATAATTCAAAAGGTACCTCTTAAGTTTTTTTTGTTCCTGTTATGCATAGTTTTTAATAATCCTCTGATGTTAGCTTTAAGACTCACATGTATTTGTTCTGATAATTTCCATAGTTTGAAAATCTTGCAGTTTCAGAGTAGTGTTTGTTTTAAATGCACTTAAATCTGGAAACCATCTTAAAAGTGAAATGATGAGGCCAAAACAAAAGAATATATTGTCCCTTCTGTTTTTGGTCAGCTTGCTTTTTGAGCCAGAGGGATTCCTGATTTATTGATCATGTCTTCGAAGCTGGAGAGAATGAAGCTGGGGGTTAGACCAGTAATTTAAATGATTAGTTATATTATCATCCTTACAAAGTGCTTATAAGGAAAAGGTAGTATTATATTTTTTCACACTGAATGTTGACAAACTGACATTTAAGTGATTGCATGGGATGAAATAGGAAATATATGACAAATTTTTGGACAAAAACTTGTAGCACTTGACTTACAGTCCAGTGCACAGACCACAGGATCTTCCCCCACATATGCTGTATATTTTAGGAATACTCAGTTTTAATGATTTTGTAACTTACAGTGGCTCATCAGCAAAATAATGTTTTTGATTTGTGACCTTCTATTTCTTCTTAAAGAAATTCAGGTACTGTAAACAGTATTTTTGTGTTGTAAATTGATTTTATTTCTGCCAACTTGATCATCCAGAAGCTATTTTTCTAATTCCGTGTAGGAATTTCCTGGACTCTGTAGTTGGAGGAGAAAGATAAATTATTTTCAGAAGGTGACATTTCACTCTGCAGTAGAGATCTGACCCAGCCATAAGTTGTTGTCTCTGACGAGAAGAAAGTTGGGGGTGTTGTTGCAGATGTAAAATCTAAAGACTGTTTGTGGCAGATGATATAATTTCCACTCTGTGTGTGCAAGTTTGACATATTAATCTTACACTTAGTAATAAAAGTTAGTAGTTAATAACAGGTTACCCAGAGAAGCTGTTGCTGTCCCATCCCTGGAAGTGTCCAAGGCCAGGTTGGTTGGGGCTTGGAGTAACCAGATCTAGTGGAAAGTGTCCCTGCCCATGGCAGGAGGTTGGTACTTAAATTGGAACTTGGAAGATGATCTTTAAGGTCCCTTCCAACCCAAACCATTCTATTATTCTATACCATCAATAATTTTTTGTTATGATCCAGGCATGCTCAAGCACAACGAAACTTTCCTTAGTCTCTGACTGGCTGAAAGGAGACACGCTTGGAGAAAGACTAGTAATGCTGGCAGATGATCTGTGTCACCTGGGTTTAAAACCTACAGCAGCCTCATCAGAATCAGCCTCTTCTGAAAGGTGGACTCTCCTGAGCTTGGTGTTGTCGCAGCACGTTAAAAGTGGTGAGCATATGTAATCCTTGGAATTTGTGAAGTGTAAGTGCTGCACTTAGGCTTTGCATAGGGTTGAAAGGAATTTGGGATCTTCCAGAATACTACATGTAGAGCTTTTAGTGTTTCTCCTGGTAGTTTTTTCTTGATTGGTTGGTTTTTGTTGGGGTTTTTATTTCTTTGTTTTGGGCTTTTTTTATACCTGAGCAAGTTTACTACATCCAATTTAATTTTATAAACACTAACTTGCAGCAGCAACTGCCATTTTTTTGGTCCACATTGCTAAACGAGGGCAGTGTTTAAAGAGAGGATTCAGATTTCCAAGTTTTGAAAAATTGAATAAAATTTAAGCTTGACCTATTAGCTGATGTGCTGTAAAATAATAGGAAATTTTAAACCATACCGTGTGAAATTTACCGTCAAAACTAGAATAAGAAGTCAATTGTTATGGACCCATGTGTGTTTTAGTAATGCCTTGTTACAGGACCTTTGAATTGTTTTGAGCCATTTCCATTTAGTTTCATATCTTTTAAAAATTCAGTGTGTGCTCTTATGCTGTATGTGTAATCTGATTTTTTTAATTTATAACATCCTATTTAATTTATTCCTTGCATTTTTCATATCTGAGATAGACTTACAGGGGAGTTCAGCTTTCTTCATGTTTTCCATGTAAACTCAGCATTTGCTTTGATCCCTGAGGTGACATATTTCAGTGTCAGTGGATGCTGTGTGCATTAATAGTGCTTTCAAAGATGCACACAGGCAACTCACCGTGGTGAATGTTCTTAGACAAGGCATCCTGAAGGTGTCCTAAGATTGTTTTTTCTGTTACTGGAACTTTTGATGTAAAGGGCCATCGGGAAAACCTGTTTCCTCTCTCCACAGAGAGTTCAACATATGTGCTTGTGAGTCAGTAATGTTCTAGGGCTGATTGTCCAGTGACTTTGCTTTTTGACTCTAGAGCTGGAGGCACTCCTGAACTCATTTTCTGCTGGGTGCTGGCTGACCTGTTTTTAATTCATATTGGATGAAGCCTAAGAGATTTTGAGGAGCTATGGTAGTTCTTGTCTTAGTCATTCAAGCCGAGATAGAGTATGTGGACTTTCAAGAGGATTTTTCAATGAGCTCTCTTATAAGTTTCTTAAAGTAAATTGTCATGGAGAAAATAGATGAGCCTTTCATGAATCAGTAGCCTATGATGATAGGAATTAAAGAGGAAAAAGGATAAATACTGAAAGGAAGATAATTGTTTCTGAGACCTGAAACTTCACAGACCTGTAGCACTGTGTTGTGATACTGAATGCTTAATTGATACAAAAGATTACAAAAGAAATCCATGGCCAGTAAGTATTACAAGTGTACATGGGAAGAACACAATTGTAACTGTATCAATTAAATGATAGGCTTTGACCTGTTAAAACTCAAAAAGAGATCTGCAGTCATTGTGGTGTTTCCCTGTAAGTGACAGGTTGTAAAAAAGCACTAAAAACTGGGTAATACAGGTTATTAGGAGCTTCTGTGAAAAAAGCAGAGGACAAATGAAAATCATTATAGCATATAGTAAATACACTGAATATGTAGTTAGTATCTGGAATACTGCATGTAGTTTTGGTCGCTGCAATATTCTTGTTCACCTGTATGCTTTTGAAAAATGTGTAATAGAATTAGAATATGCCCCAAAAAATCTGGGAGAGATGGTTAGACAGTGGCTTCTGCTTGTAGAGGCAAGAAAACTGACTAGAATTTGTCAGGTTCTAGTGGAAGTGATTAGGGATGGGGTTGTGCTTAAGAGCCATAAAATCATAATTTGTATAGAAACTGCAAATAGTGAGAAATTTATAGTTGTTTCTTTCAGTGGAAGGACCTGAGTTTCTAACAGATGCTTAGATAGCAGTCTTGAGGCATGAGAAAAGTAAACTTCTTCATACGATTTATAATTAAATAAAGGAACTCGTTGCCACAGGATACTGTGGAGTTTGAGGTTAAATGGAATTGGCTTGCTTGTATCCCATGAAAAAGGAACTAAGCATGTTCATGGCTATATGCAATAGTCCGGTGAAATCTTGGGCTCACAGCTGGATGCCAGAAGCTAGGAAGGCATAAAAGGGGGGGGGGATTACCCTGTACTTGCTCTATTTCATATACCTTTTTCAAAGCCGCTTCAGCTGGTTTGGAGAAAAGATACTTGGCAGTGTGAAACGTTGGCTGGTGTCTGTGAAGTAAGAGTTTAGGGATCTATTAGACTGAAACTGCTTTGCACTTTATTTTGAATTCAAAATTAGTAAATAGGAATCAAATTGGTCCATATTAATATGACATCTTTGTGTAGTCATGTTCATCAAGTAATCAAAGCATACTGTCTTTTTCCTCTGCCCAATAGAATCACTGATTGGTGAAACTTTCGTTGAAAGGATTATTGATAAACTTCAAGCAGCTCTGTGTAAAGCGAAGGATCTTTCTGAAGCTGGAAATACTGAACCATCAGTATCTTTCATCTGCGATGTGGCCTCGAGCTTTTTCAGCTCAGTGAAAGGGTGTTTGCTGATGCCATCCTCAGAAGACTTGCTCCTTACTGTCTTCCAACTGTGTGCTCAGAGGCAGGATGCAACACACTTGACAGGTAATCTGGAAAAAGAACTTCAGCTAAGCTTTTTCATAGGTGGTGATTACATCTAAATTCTTCCTTTTCATGAAACAGAATCATGTGATAGAATACTGAGTTCACATACAGCATTTGCAGCTATAGCTGACATAAAAATCTGTGTTTTCATTTGCAGTGCCCATAGTTACTACTAAGCATCAAGTCCTGCACATCTTTACAAGGATTTTGGAGCATTTTTGATGTTAGTATCAGCTAACTTGGAGGCTGTGATATGGCACGCTTTTTGGAGTGTTACAGAAGTTATTTAAAGTCTATGAAATATAACAAATGAACATATTTTGTTCATTTTGCAGTCTGGGGAGTCTATGAAAAAATATGTGCAATTGCTTCATTACAGATAACATATATTTATTCTGAAACCATTTTTATTGGCCAATTTGCCCAGACAAATTGTAATCCATGCCTCTCTCTACCAGTGTGTCATATTCAGGCTGAGATCCTGATTTATATTCTTCGAATGCAGAATTTGAGAGTGTTAAATTGGTGCATGCATTTACTGACATTAATACAGATAAATACAATATTTCAGTGTTGTCATAGAAGTGAAGTAGGACAGTACTAGCTTGGAAACCACTGCTGCTTTATAAATGACTCTTGATGTT
Source organism: Lanius collurio (assembly GCA_020086605.1). Classification (NCBI taxonomy): domain Eukaryota; kingdom Metazoa; phylum Chordata; class Aves; order Passeriformes; family Laniidae; genus Lanius; species Lanius collurio. The sequence goes on along the minus strand of JACBWW010000006.1, from coordinate 42,173,411 downwards.
GTGAATGTTCAGTATTGGGTAGAAAGTTCTGTGGTTTTGAAGACCGTATGGACATATGGTAGCAGACAACAGGAACATCACTCTTATTCTCAATTAAATTAAATCTTACCTGTGTGTCAGAGTTAATTTAAAGTTGCTCAGCAATAAGAAAGCTGTGGATGTGCCCCTGATAGTTTTTGCATGTAACCACAGAAAGAAAATTGTTTTCCTACTCTAGGGTCTTTAGACATGGGATTGTTGCTGTGTGCTGTGGGTTGTAATTAGAGTTTACCCGTGTGTGGTTTTGCTTGTCCATTTGTTGTTGTTTTGTTTTCTTTTATCTTTTCCCTACAATAGATTTACTTGTATGCAAATTAAAACACACTTGGATGTCTGGTGTAAATTCACTTGTGCATCAGCTTCAGAGCACTCAGAAACAGAGCACGTTTTTGCTTAAAGCTGCCCTGTGGGTCAAGAACCAAGTTCAGTCTTCCTCTTTGGACGTTAAAAGGTAATTAGGATGCACATGTCTGTTCAATAGTGTGTCGTTCTCCAAAACAAGCCAGGATCAGTGCTATACTAGCCTTTACTTAATTGACATCTGTATTACTGAGAGACTTTTCAGCCTGTTGGAGGCAGTGGGTAGAGCAGAACTCAAACCACTCCTGGTACAGTGTGTATGGAGCATTGTATCAGTGGAAAATTTGCAGGTGGCTCTTAATGAATAGTGCCAAACTTGTTTGCAGCGCTTTCTCCTTTTCTCAGTCTTCAGGTTTTGATCTCTGCAGTCAGTGATCTGTTGTTGAAGCTCATGGAAGCTGATGGACAGTCTGGATATCTTGTGAGAGTTTATGTTGAGCATGTCACACCGAACAAAACTGAGTGGGGGAAATTGCACGCGTCTCTGTGCTCTGAGGTATGGAAATGGTAATGGATTGCACAGGGTGGTCAGTCTTTCCTCAAGCCTCTGTCCCCTAGGGTGGTAAGCATTCTTCCTTTTGACTGGAAGACTGGACTTAGGAATACCACATGTTTGTGCAGAGGTTCTTTTCAGCCTCTGTCCATAAAGAGGACAAAATCTCTATGTTTATGGAACCATCCAGTACTACTGGAGAAAAATCAAAATCCATGAAATTACCTCTTCTGCACGGAACACTAGCAACTTGCTTTACAATTCAGGAATTTTATCTGACAGAGTCTATATTGTGAAGATGTTCTTATCTCTAAGTTAATTCTTCAAAAAGATGAATTTTGTGAAAGACACCGATATCTGCAGAAGAACATGCTGTGCTATTAACAAAATGCTGACATACATAGAGTAGAGAGTGGGGAAGGACATCAATTTCTTGTTCAGCCACCAATCTTCAGTAGCCCTAGAATTTCTTGTAAAATAGAGTTCTAAAGAAATGTTTGTTTCTGAGGCAGCAATGCAGTTCCAAATTGCTGCTTTGCAATTAGGTTTTTAATACACTGGAGTAGATCATCCTCACCATTGTGCTTTTGTTGTCAATGTGTATGTTTCATGGTTGTTTCTTAATAATTATGAATTTTCAAGGTTAAACAAAAGTATTTTTTCAAACTCTTTTTATGCACATATTACAGTGGATGCACAAGCCTCTTTTGGAAGGAAGACTTAGTATGAATCGTGAACCTCTGGGTTCAGGTGTCAAGCTGTGTGGCACAACTAAACTTCCAGGCCATCTGTGTACTTCAGCCTTATTAAGTAAAATGGTACTACTTCAATTGAAAAATGGTCTAGTCCATGGAAATGATGATGCTGAAAGAAAGAAAATTGATAATACAAGTAAGTTACAATGGTAAAACTTAAAGAAATCTTATTTTGTAGTAGTTGTAACCTGAATTGAAAATTAGAAATACATAGCTAAAGTTTGGCATACAGATGTGAGAAATTACCCTTTTACCTTTTGTTGCAGTTTTTTTTTTTTTCTTTTTTTGTTCATGTCTCCTTTAAAAGTGTGCACAAATATAGTGTTTATATTCTGGACCTCTTTTGGTTATATACATCTTATCTCAACAGAACTTTGAACTGGGAGAAGTATGAATTTTTGATGAACTTCAGATTTGTTCATTGCCAAAACAGACCGTGCACTGGCATGAGTGGGCAATAAGAACTGTATCCCTCCCTTGAGAGCTTAACCATAATGTGAAGATAGTTTGAGACAACAATTTCTCTTTATTCCATGAGGTGTAATCTAGTTTCCTTTTATTTTTAGAATGCTCAAATTAAATGTAGCATTATCAAATTAATGATTATATCTCCAAAAATCTCACCATGATGAAAAGTGTAATTGTTTAATGTGGGTCTTTGTAAGCTAATAAAGCAACCACATGCTAGCTCTTACCAAATTTGCTTGGTTTTCTTCTGGACTTAGAAATTGATTGCCTTGTCTGCAAGAAATACATATTAAAAAAGGGGGGAGAACAGATAGGAGTCATGTCATGCTTAATTTGCTTTAAAATTTCTTGAATATCTAGAATAGATTACTGTAGTCTTTTTTTTCTTGTATGTTATGATACAATGGCAAATATGCAGTTCATGCTCTGAAGCACCTGAGATTGTGTGTAAAAATAATATCCTTAATGCATTAAAAACATATTTAAAAAACCCAACAAAAACTTGACCTGAGACTTCTTGCTTATGCAAGTCAGTAGTCATTTATAAACAACAGCTGTTTAATTAGTTGCAGAACTGTTGTACTCATTACAATGGATTGAAGAATTGGAGAATCCTCCTTATTTGCTTCTGGAATATCTTCATATGTTAGAAGAGATGCACATCACATATGAGGAGTTCAGTACTCTGAGTAGTACAGCTAGCCTGCAGCAAACTGTATTTGACAGGTATGTGAGAACAAGTGGAACAACTCTTAGCTGTGTCTTCACAGTTTGTATTGTATAGAGTGCCACTGTATTTCCATCTGTGTTGATTCAGAATGCATCCAAATGCTTTTGTGGTGTGAACCCTGAGCATCTGTATGTATTAACCAGAGTCTTTATTCTTCTTTGAAGATCAGAGGAACATGGAAGACTCTGGTCCTTAACCATGGCCAAAGTGATTCATGCTGAGAACGCTGTATCCTGGGAGAGGAAAGAACTTTTCAAGACAACGGAAGGGTATCTTAATACTGCTGCCTATGAACTTGTGGTTTGTTGCAAATGTTGGTAGTGTGAAATTATCCTGATTCTGACCAATGACAACTGAAGGCTGAAAATGAAGTGATACATGTGTGTGGCATGTGAAAGTCAGACTCAGTTTAGCATGTGGGATTAGTTATGTCAGAGGATATTACATCATTATGAACTCACTGATACTTTGTTTCCTAGTTCAGTTTTTGGGTTCGTTTCATTCTTGATGTTTTGCTTGCATGAATAGGTTCCTTCCATTAACAGAGGGCAGATTGCATACACTTCAGTGTTTGTCACCTTTCTTAATTGAGGAAGAAAAGAGAGAACTTGTCTTCCATTGTGTAGCCAAACTTATGACATGTACACAGACAGAGCTTTCCAGCACTGATGGTGAGTATATTCTTACGTCAGGCTAGTTAATTAGAATTTAAGAACATTTTTTTGTAATAATGTTTGCTTTTAGATAAAGCATATTTACTATAAATATTGCTTTTCCTAGAAAGAAATGCTTTCTCAGTTTGCCTATTTCTTCTAGGCTGTTTGGCATAGTAGTTTTCTGCATAATTCAGGAAGTACAAGCTCTGCTTCCAGGTACAAAATTAGAAGATTTAGGCTGATATTATTAAAAGCATCTTGATGTTGCTGTACTTCTAGTTTGATCTATCTTATACAAGCACATCTGTAAATATTAGTTTTCTGGGAACCATTTAGGCTTTACACGGCATGCAAAATTATTACTGTTGTGAAATGCTCGTGATTATCCTTAGAGGCTTTGCCAAGAATTCTTTCACAGTTTACATATAATTTTTGAGTAGCTCCTCCAGCTGAAAACAGCACTGCATTTACTGTCTGCAGCTGTGGAAAATGACTTAAGAGGTGATTGAGATGTATTATAGTACTGCTTTGGCTATTGCCACAATCTGGGTTTGTGTTTTCACAAACTTGCTACTTTTCAAGAAAATAATTTGGAAATGCTCACACACAGTCCTTCTATCTATATAAATTAGATGTCATTTAAGAGGAATGTAGTTTCTGTTTTTGTCCCTTGCTGCTTTTGGGTGTCCTTGCACACACTTATTGATCAGTCTATATGAAAACTGAAGTGTAGGTTTTGTATTTTGTAACAGAACTGTGTGTACTTAAATTGAAAAAAACCTGTCTTTGGTTACTTAAAACTGTGGACATCTGTCCCTTGGCAGTGTTCTCAGGATTTCAGATGAGTTCTTTAAATGGGTGTTCTTCAGGTATGAAAATTTTCAGTGTTGGTGTCATGCAGCAATTGAGAGGAATCTTAAAAATCTCTACTGTGATAGTTTCCTAATCTTTCATCATAGCTGAAAGAGATGGAAACTCTTGGCTTTCTAAGTGAACCAGTGAGGCAAACAAATGTGTCTGTGAAACTTTAAACACAAGAAAATGGAAGAATCCTCTCTCCTCCTCTGTTGTGGAGGCCTTTTCTTTGTAATCGCCATTTCCCTTCTACTATTTCTAGGTTTTCTAGGGATTCCTGAGCAGAATATGTATGTCCAAATTCACATTAAGTAGGATGTAGCTTGTAGGCTTACCATTCCAATGGTCTCTTTCTTTTCAGGCTGGGAAAATGCTGCTAAAGTTGTTTAAGTGAAGCAGCGCTTTGGTTGGTTTTGCTATGCATATGTGATACTTTACCTGATTTCTTTGTCAGTGTGCTTGTTGTAAATGTTCATTTTCTCAAAGAAATCTAGATAAATACAGTTCTTTTTAAAAATGGAAAACAGTACTAATGTTGTTGTACTGTTGTAACAGTTGTACTCTAAAAGTGAAAATTAAAATTCCAACTAGAACTCCAATTAACATTCCAATAATATTAGAATTGACAACTTTCAGTTGCATTGTCTTAATTATCTGTCCAAATTATTGCTCAACATAGTGTATTTTTAGTAGCACAAAGAAATTTGAATCTTAGCAGGTATTTTTCCTTTTTAAAAATTTTATAAACTATCACCTAATCTTATACTAGGTGGGTTTTTTAAAGTTTGGACTAGATATATTATTATGACTTAACAATGACATCTGTGGGTTAAGTGTTCAAAGAAGAAAGCTTAGGTATTATCTAAACTGTCCTATGATATTAAAGTTAAGTTCTGTTGACACACATTCTAATGTTTGTTTTGTCTTGGTAATTAAGACTATGATGTATACATTCTTACTGTGTCATAGGAGCATTTGGGTGTCTTTCCATTTTGAACTCCTGCTTGAAGGATAGAAGTATTGATTGTGATCATCTACTACCTGCAATACTGAAAATCATAATATCTTGGAAAAATGATAATGAGGACAGCTTTCTCTTTAGCTGGTGGGTGCAACTTTGAGATAATTTGACTTTTTTTTTAATTTCTTAGACAAAAGTTTAAAAAATACAGACTAGTAATTAATTCAAACAAAATCAATCTGTACAACTGCCATCTACTGCTCTAATATTACTTATTTAAGCTTTTGTAGGACCTGTGGTTTAATAACTCTGTTATTAGGTATTTACTAACTTATGCTGCAGAAAATTATCTGGGTGGTTGAAGGCTAGGAAACTAAGGAGCTTTGTAAATGCTTTTGAAAGATGTCAGCTGTTTTCAAGTGCATTCAGAAGCAACCAACTTTGGTAGCTGTTGCTGGATATTCAGTTCCAAATTCTGATTGCTTATTTTGGTAGCAGGAAGAAAACTTGCATACCAAACTTAAGTGTCTGTCTTTTAAAATTCTGGACCCAAAAATGTAACTTGTAAATCTTCCAGCAAGGAGTGAAAATATACTGAAATTCATTTGTCTTGACTATAGTGAGAAAAATCCAGGCAGACAAAGTTTCAAAATAATCATGGAACTGTAGAGTGGTCTGGGTTGGAAGGGACCTCAAAGCTCATCCAGTTCCACCCACTGCCATGGGCAGGGACACCTTCCACTAGACCAGGTTGCTCCAAGTTCCATCCAGCTTTGCCTTCAGCACTTCCAGGGATGGGGCAGCCATAGCTCCTCTGGTAACCTGTGCCAAGGCCTCACCTCCCTCACAGGGAAGAATTTTTTCCTAGTAATCTAAACCTATAATGTTTGGACACTTGGGGGCTAATTTTTTTTCCTAAATCACTGATTTAAAATGATTATTATTCTTGCATTGATTTAATTAAAATTGCTAAATTTCATATTTTATGTAAGTATATTGCTTGAACAAATGAGTAAATTGTACAAATTTATGAATCTGTAATTTAGGAATCTTACTTAGACTTTGCAGCTAATGTAGCACTCTACCTTTGAAAGACAGAAAATCAAAAGCACATAGGGCAGAGCGTGGTAGTTTAGACAAATTTGTCCCGTGAGAAGGAGTGAAGGTGAGAATATAAATGTCTCATGTCTACAACATCTAGCTATATAAGCTTTGGTTGTATTTTTATTACAGCAATCTCAAAGAAACAAGTGCTCAGTTGCTTGGTTTCAACATTGAGATGATGCGTTACCTACCCTTGTTGCTGAAATACTCCACAGCTCCTTTGGCTGATAATGAATGGGACTTTCTGATGTGCTCTATGCTGGCTTGGTTAGAGGTAATATGGAAGCATCTTCACTTTTAATGTACTTACTTTTTAAATTATTTCCTGTTTATCACATGGGCACTGTAATCTCAGCGTACCAAATACTTGACACAATGTTAAAAAGAATTGGACAAAATCCTGTTTATGTTGGACTTTGGAGAAAGGTCATATGTGGTTTAAAAGCACAAGTAGTAATATTGTCCCATTTCTTTTTGTGTTTGGAGATAAAATCAGCTCACTCTTCAAGTAATATGATATTTAATAATGGCACTGGTAATTGGAGAATAATTCTGAAATATGTCTGCTGTAGGTCTCTATGTTGAAAAATTATATTCCTTCAAGACACAATCTAACAAGATACATCAAAATTAACTGAATAAAAAGTAGTGTCTGCATTTCAGTATCTAACTGACCACATGAAACATCAAAAGTTATATTCTAATGCTGTTAGGAAATAGGTCAGTAGTGTGAGTCGTCAGCTGACTACTTCCTGATTAATCATATAAAGATACAGAATCTCTCACTCTTTCACCTATGCACTTAGAAGGGCTGGTTGGAAACTTCATGTGACCTTTCTTGGTCTCAGGATTAATCTTACCTAATGGTATGTGCCTCAGAACTGTGGATTTTATTTAAAACAAAAAGCCAACAAACTTTTAAGAAAATCTTGTTGTGTAGAATAAGTAGGGAGTATTTTTAATTGATAATGATACTCCTTTCTGAGGCAACTAGTAAGAACAAAAATAAAAAGAAAACAGCTGTGTTGGGGGAGAAGAAATGTTCTCCTGACAGCCACTTCAATAATTTCCAGTTTTGAGAAGAATGTTGTCAAGTGAATTTTCTTTTTGTCATTATAAGGAAACAATCCATGGTTCTAAATATTGGTGAGACTTGGAAATTCATTTCAGGAATTCTTATTAAAGTACGGATCCTATTTTTAAACACGTCTCCACCACAAATAATTTTCAAATAGTTCTTGCAATTGAATTGTCTTTGAAATTACACTTTCTGGTGTAGATAGGAAATGTGAAACATATTTTATAGCAAATTTATAGTTTAGGAATCTTCCTCTTTGTTTATTTCCTCCTAGACAACAAGTGAAAGCCGTTTGCTTTACCATGTCCCGCTTGTGCAGATTTTTGCTTGTGTCAGTTGTGACTTGGCATCTGCCCTTAGCGCTTACTTTGAGGCTGCAACTCCTGACAGTACTGCAGATCTTCCTAGGAACCGGGTCAGTGAATGGAGAGAATTCTTTTCTGAGGGAATTCACAATTTGCTGCTACCTTTGTTGGTGAAAATCACAGGCAAGTATATGACAAGGGGGTAACAGCCAGGCTGTTGTGAAATAGAACTGAACAGACCACACTTTTGAATTCACAGGAATATTGTGTTAAATGGAGTTTATAACAACTCAGTTTTTTTAACACTTATATGCTAATTAGTAAAGAAATTACATGTAACATAGAGGTTGTTAAGATAAGATGGAACCTTCCGAGTGCAGTCTTGTTTCCAGCAGAGCTTGTTTATGGTATCATCCATATGTTCTGCGTCACAGCTTGTCTTCTTTTAAATAGGAGAAACCAAAAATGCATCAGAAGGCTCTTTTCAGAGTTCTGTGTTAACATCTTTGGGTGAAGCTCTAACTTACATCTCAAAGGACCAGTTGTTAAACCATAAGCTGCCACCGAAGTTTGTTGCAGGCCAGAAGACAAATCTTCCAGATAAACTCCAGACTCTACTGAACACGCTCTCTCCATTGTTGCTTTTCCGGGCTCGACCTGTACAGGTTTCTGTCTACCATATGCTGCATAAGTAAGAAGCAACACATTTCTCACTCCTGTCACCTCTCAACCTTCCTGCCTCTTTTTTTTTTTTTTGATGTGTTATAGAATATGCACTTGTAGCAAAATCATGTTCCATTATGGGAGAAAATCTTTAACTGGGAAATTTGTGTTCTTTTTTGGAGGACACTGTATAAAACTATGAATGCTAAAGTTAATTGTATTAGTAGACTTAATTAATTGTGTTTATTTTTAGGCCTTATTTTAGCACTCATAGAATCCTAAAATGTAAACAGAAATATTCCAGGTTTGATCTAGGCCTGACACTACAATTAAATAGTTTGATGTTTTTATTTTCACTAATTTAGGTAAGAAAGTGAATATAAATAGGTAATAGTCTTGTGAACTTCTTTGATATTTCTGATACCTAAAGAGACAATACAGAATTTGAAAAATAGTATGTGCATTTGACTCTCCACAATGAAGATTGCAAGGCAGATGGCTTAAGCCAGCCACCATTATCTTTCACTTATACTGGGGCATAAAGTTGCAATAGCTTTATTCTGATAGAGAATTTTGTTTTAGCATGACTCAGGAGAAGTAAGAGATCTGGAAAGAGCAATGAGCAAGGATACCTGCTCGTTGTCTGTCACTCATGAACCATCTTTGCAATGGTGACATGTCTCTCTAAAGATTCTGTGTTACTGTTACAGAATAATTGCCATTATTTTATTGCCTGTCAGTAATGTTGACATTGATAAGCAAAGAACTATGTTTCACATATATTAAAATAGTTTATTAAAAATTATTATAAAATTAAACCTGATTTTCTTTCCATATTTCTATAGATTAATGCCTGAATTGCCTAAATTTGATGACGAAGATCTCAAGTCCTATGGTGATGAAGAGGAGGAATTGGCACTGTGTGTATTTTTCCCTCACTTTTTATAATACTTTTTTCTATACTTTTAAAATGTGTTTTTAAGATTGAAATTTGCAGCAGAGTAGCTGTCAGCCAGGAGATGTTAAAAGAAAAAAATTGCAAGGCTATGACAATAAGGTTATAAATACTTAAAATATTAAATATTTTGGTTTTATCTGCCTTTGCACTTAAACTGGGGACAGTATTTGCAGTTATTTTTGGGTGCAGTTACTGGACTAAATGCCATATATATGCTTTATATTAGAAAATCTTGGCAAATTTTTGCTTGTGTTCAGAATGTGTCCATCAGCACAGTAACTTCGGTTACTTGAAATTGAACAAAAGCAACCTCTGTGTTGTATACAACTTGAATCCAGTGAAGCCTGTGGTTTGAAGAGGGAATGCAGTAACTGGTTAAAATTCCTTTTTAACCTCATCCCAATGATTAATACCTTTCCTAATTGCAGAGCTGCAAAAAGCTTTTCAACCCAGGGCCAACAGTGATTGGGAGATCATTGTTCAGTTGCTCCTTTGTTGGTGTGACTCCAGAGAAAGCAAGCAAAGCAGTTGTCTATGGTGTAGGTTAAATCAGCTCAGCCATAGACCACTTCTGGATGAAGTGGTCAGCATTCAGTTTAAATTTGTCTTCTAAGAAGGTAAAAACACCAACTATATCAGGGGGAAAAAAAAATAAAAAGAGTAAATTTTACTGTAATAAAAGGTTCATTTTATGTTCTACATGCATGGCTTTACTTTCATGACTTTTTAGGAGGGCTATGAACATAAATTCAGTTCATGCCATGCACAAGATTTGAGTTTACTGTTCCAGGTAACATTTTTCCACAGATCACCTCCAGCAGCTCTTATGTCTGTCCTGGCCACTCAAGAACTCTTGCTAGAAAACATCCTGGAATGCATTCCGGTTGGAGAATTTGCAGTTATTCAACCCCTGAGCGATGAGTTCTGCCTTGTTCTAGGATATCTTCTCACTTGGAAGTTAACATTAGCTTTCTTTAAAGCAGCTTCTTCTCAGGTATATATTCAGTCTTTTCTTTTTAACTGAATTTCTTAACCTATGTATTTAGTTTCAATTTCAAAGTTTCATCTAGCCTTTTTATTCTTTTAATTATATAACTTCTTATTCCTTGTTTTTGTGAAGTTAGAGGAATTCTGAAAGCATCAGTAAACTTAGATTTCTGCACCACTCTAGTTGAGGATGGTAAAATTAGAGCAATGAAGAATTATGATTCATTACAAGATGTCTCTTTCTCGCGTTTTCAAACAAGTTTGGTTCATATTTTAATCTTCTAATTATTCAAAATGGTGCAGAGAACTAAACTTCTCTTCTAAACACTAGTTCTAAATTGGTGTTGTTCTTCCTCCCTTGTATTATTTACAGAGTAAGCTGTATTTACTGTGTTGTGGTTTTTTTATGATTTTTTTTTTAATGCTACCAGCTGCGAGTTCTCTACTCACAATACCTTAGAAGAACTAAAAGCTTGAATAAACTGCTTTATCACTTGTTCAGGCTTATGCCTGAAAACCCTGTCTTTTCTGGGCCAACTTCAGAAGTTCCAAATAAGGACACAAAAACCTTCTTTACTGAAGAGCTTCATTTAGATGTCAAAGGTTAGTAAAGGTTGTATTTGTGCATTTGAGAGAGTTGTTATATTTAAATATGCTTTTTTTGCTTAAAAACACTTATTTAGAAAATCTTACCTATAAAACAAATACAGAGAGAGACAAATACATACCTATGTTTAAAAATCTTTGGCTAACATTCCCCATATGAAACTTAACCAAAGTTGACATGTTTGTCAGACAAACCAAGAAAAACAAACCCCAGGAATAGTACATTACTACTGTTGGATCCTGAATGTAAAGATTCCAAAACACTAAAAATTTGGGATCTACTGGGACCATTGCTTCTAGGTATATTTTCTAATACTAAATAAAATTTCTGTATGTTGTTGTATTTCAATATATAAATTCAAAAGATTAAAAAATATTATAGTATATATTTTTTAAATGTTTGAGATGTTAAATTGTGTGTTGTTTTTGTCATGCTGTTCAGAAGACCCAGTTAATCAGTGATGATGAGAGAAGAGATGCTGCTTTCTTTAGCTGAGAAACATGAAAAAAAGAATATTTTTGAAGTCCCTTCATTGAATTTTTTTTTTTTTAATGTAGCTATGCAGGTATAAGCAAGGAAATGGAGTTTCCATTTCTTAATTTTTTGCTTGGACGTCACTGTACGTTGCAGAACAATTTATCTCGATGACAGTAAGGAAAAATTACTAACATGACATCCCAAGGGAAAGATTTCCCTTTTCTCATCATAGAATCATTAAGGTAGAATAGACCTCTGGGATCATCCAAGTTCACCTTTTGACTGAACACCACTGTGCCCTCTCAACCATATCACCAAGTACTCCGTCTGCTTGTTTTTTGAACACCTCCAGGGATGGTGACTCCATCACTTCCTTGGGCAGCCTGTTCTGGTGCTTATCCACTCCTTCAGCAAAGAATTTTTTCCTAATAGCTAACCTGAACCTCTGCTAGGGGAACTTGAGGCTATTTCTATACATGCCTGCAAAGCTCAGCTCTCTTCCAAACATCTTATTGTTTGTGTGCTCCAAAGTGAATGTTTTGTGATTTCTACAGTATAAAATTATGGTTGATTTCTGGTGTCCTTTTGGAGTTCAGTCTCTAAATTGGAAGGTGTGTTCCAAGGTGTGGACTGTCAGGCTGAGAAACAAAGAAAGCAGCCTGAAGGGCTGAGTCAAACAAGCCATTAGAGTACCAATAATAGGAACATGTACATGAAATTCCAGTTACCACAATTATACTGGAATCAGAATTTTTGTATGTGGTGTGGAGGCACCATCATCCATGACTAATGTATTTAGAGTATTTCAACACCTTTTCTTTCCCTCCCAGGGACAGGGGTGCTGTCATCCCAGATCCCACACTTGGCCTGCTCTGTGTACCGTATAACACTGAAAGACCTGCCAGCCATGGTGAGGCTGTGGTGGAATAGCTGTGAGAAGCGTGTCTTCAATGTTGTGGATAAATTCACAAGCAAATATGTCAGCAGTGTGCTCTCCTCCCAGGAAATATCTTCTGTTCAGACTAGCACACAGTTATTTAATGGCATGACAGTGAGTAAGACCTTTTGTCCTTTCTTTTTATTTGCTTGAGTTTTTTGCAAACATTTCAAGAAATTTTACTTTTCAGAACCAGACTGTGGTTCTGAGTACTTTATATAATTGCAATTTTGTTGTTCTAAATGATTGATTAAACATAATTCTGCTTGGTATCAATATAGTAAATTGATGTTTATTAATATTCTGCTTAGAAAAAAAAAGAAAGAATGGGTTTTAGGATGTTGGAGAAGTTGAGGAAGTAAGTGAAAGGTACTGCTATCAATATACTACTTTTTTGTTTTATTAAAAAATGTAATCGATAGATTGAAAACTGGCTGGTAATTTCTTTTTAGTTTGCCAAGATATGAGTAGATTTTTGTTTTCTTTGAAAAAAGTGTTTACCTGATCTAAGAAAATAATTTCATGTGTATAGTCATGTATTTACAGTTTATATATATATACATATATATATATATATATACACACACACCAAGACTGGAGATGGTGAGTATCTCTCTGTGGCATTTTTTAATATGTGTATTTTTTTCAAAGGTAAAAGCTCGGTCTGCAGCACGAGAGGTCATTGCAACTTATTCAGTTGATGATATCTTTATTGAACTAATAATACAGCTTCCATCAAATTATCCACTGGGATCCATAACAGTTGAGAGTGGAAAGAGGGTTGGTGTGGCTGTACAGCAGTGGCGCAATTGGATGCTACAGTTAAGCACGTATCTTACACATCAGGTGAATTTAAAGAAAGCTCCTAGTTTTGAAAACTGAAAAAGTCCTTGCAGCAGGGAGATATTCCTAGTAATGCAGTACTGTATAGATCCGTGTAACAGATCTCATCAGTAGATTGCAAAAGCCTTCATAGAATTGGGTCACTCTTACCATCTGCTTTTCTCCAGATACATAAACAGAGGTAAAATGATCAGCCTGCCAGGTCCCGTTAAATTCAGGGCTCAAGCTAAAAATTTAGATCTCTTAAGATGTGGGCTAGTATTTGTCTTTTGTGGCAGTACCATCTCAACTATAATTTGAAAAAAACCCCAGATGAACAAACAACAAAAATCAAACCCAAAATCCCAATACATGGAATTCTTTAGAAGACTGATGGTTGCTGAAATTGCATCATCTGTGGTTAAAACAAAACAAACCAGTGATTGAAAATTTCAAAATCCCATTTTTAAGTTCTCCTGAGTACACTCTTCCTGCTCTGATGAATACTCCCACTTCTGTAGATCAGAGTATTATAAATTGTGCACTGCATGTATTGCATGTAATTTCAGATTATAAATCCTTCAGGCTTTGTTTCCTTCATGTTTTTATGACTACAACAGGAATAGCCCAAAGGAATTCTACAGTGTTAACAGCTCTTTTCCCTTTGTTAGAATGGAAGTATTATGGAAGGCTTATCTTTGTGGAAAAATAATGTGGATAAACGTTTTGAAGGCGTTGAAGATTGCATGATCTGTTTTTCAGTCATTCATGGTTCAAACTATTCTCTTCCCAAAAAAGCTTGCAGAACATGCAAGAAGAAGTTTCATTCAGCTTGTTTGGTAAGTACCTGGAGTAAATCTTTTTAAGTAGGCAAAATATGATAGAATCATAGAGCAGTTTGGGTTGCAGGGCACCTTAAAGCGGATCTGTTCCAACCCCCAGCCATGGCCATGCAGGGACACCTTCTGCTAGACCAGGCTGCTCCCAGCCCCATCCAGCCTGGCTATCCATATAGTTTAAACCAGAAACTTCTACTGTAGCACCAGCAATTTTCCCTTTTGTCATTGGAGTATCTGGGATTACCTGAACTCATAAATAATTTCTGTGAATTTTTTACTAGGATGTAAGGGCAGGTAATGAGAGAGGAGCTGCTACACAATGTGTGTCTTATATGTATATATGCAAATACATATGTGCATATACACATGCATACATGCACGAGTGAAAAAGGTTTTTTTACTGTTTCTTGCTGGTTTTTTTTTTAAGTATAGTTAATGTTTTGATAGTTACATTCACAGAATCACAGAATTAACTAGGTTAGAACAGACCTTTTTGATTTTCGAGTCCTACCTATGACATAATAGCTCCTTGTCAGCTAGACCCTGACACAAAGTGTCACATCCAGTCTTTTCTTAAATATCTGCAGGGACAGTGACTCGATCATCTCCCTGGGCAGCCCTATCCAATGCCCAATCTCTCCTTCTGTGAGGAACTTCTTCCTAATGTCCAGTCTAAACCTCCCCTGGTGCAGCTTAACAACACAGATCCCTGGCAATAATGGTTATTATTGATGATCTACCACTGTTTCTGCTACTCAGCTTTCCTTTGTATACTAAACACCTGTATTTCTCTTTTTCAGTACAAATGGTTCTCATCCAGCAACAAATCCACCTGTCCGCTCTGTCGAGAGACATTCTTGTGAAACAAAATGCTCTTTCTTCTTTCTGTGAGCTAAGTAACAAATAAAGAGCAGGCAATAAACTGTATGTCAGAAGAAGTAAACTATTTGGAAATAATGTCAGTTACTTTAAATTCTTCACTAGTGGAGTATGACATATATTTACCTCTGGACTGGCTTTTTGTAAGTTAGAGATTCTTCTTTGATATAAAGAAATATATAACAATAATTTATTTTAATTGGTATATTTTTAAGATATATTAAAAATTTCAGAAATAATGCAGAGTTATGTCTAAAAAGTGGTGTTTAAGCCACAGCATAGTTGATTAAAACCTCTTATTTTAGGCATATTCTAACATGGTGTTACATAATTAACCCAGATGATGCCTCTTAATATAACATATGAATATAACATAGGTGGTATAAAGATTTGATTTTTGATTATAATGCATTCATAATAGCCCCTATTATGGGGGGAAAAATGTTGTTGCTGGTAGGCATTAAGGCATGAAACTATGCTGGTAATGTGTTAAAGCATAAAATTTAAACATAGCCTGTTCTAATAAACTAAGTTTTCAGCTTTCAAAGTTTCTTTTTCCCAAAACTCCTCAACCATCCAGTAGCCTAAAATCATGAAAACCCAGAAGTCCCACTGAGTAGAGAGACCACAATCATTCCTGCATGACAATGAATGACATCATGTATTTATTGCTGATTGGCTTCTAAAGAGAAGGCAGACAAGCTGATCAGTCCTTGTTTGTCTTCATGAGCTGGCAAAATAGCTATCACTGAATGTCCACTTCCACTATCCTAGAATAATAAGGACTATTAAGTGAACAAGCAGATGCATCAGAATTTAATAGCCTTCAACTATACATTTTTTTCATGCCTTTTTTTTTTTAACAGTAGTGGCATGCTGGTGTATTCCAGCTTGGATGGTATTTGTGGTGGGTTTCTTTGAAAAGTCAGTAAAAGTGGGTAATAAATAAAT